>JAQQSZ010016727.1:0-10958 GCA_028646595.1 Phalanger gymnotis
ATACATAATGATATGCATGTGGCCCATGTTGAATTGCTGGACTTCTTAGGGAGGGTGGGTAGGAAGGGAAGAGGGAAGAGAATTTGGAACTCAAAGTTTTATAAAATAGATGTTCAAAAACAAAAACAAAAAAGTTTTTGTGGGCAACAAGAAAATAAGATACACAGGCAATGGGGCATAGAAATTTATCTTGCCCTACAAGAAAGGAAGAGAAAAGGGGATGGGAGGGGTGTGGGCAACCAGAATATATGCCATCTTGGAGTGGTGGGAGGGTAGAAATGGGGAGAAAATTTATAATTCAAACTCCTGTGAAAATCAATGCTGAACACCAAATATATTAAATAAAATTTATAAAAAAAAATTAATCGAGGCAGCTAACATTCCATATGTAGTTAACTATGCCTTCAAGCAGGATACAGGGTTCATAAAATAAGTCCCCCATGAACCTTTGCACCAGTGGGTCATTCTGTGCTAAATAAATAGCTGGTGCCTGTGAGAAGGAAGTCTATGCTTCAGAGTTTTGGCTTAAGCACATTTTCTGGAGTAGACAACTATTTCTGGAAAATTCATAATGCAGCAATGTCTTTCTACTTTTCAGTTGGGTTCAGTTAGCAGAACGGCAGCAATCTATGGGAAAAGATTGCCCATTTCCAGAAATAGTTGGCCATTCCAGAAAATGTGCTGAACCTCTCATCAGAAATTTATTCTAGATAAACCTCTCCTGACTTGAGTGGACAGAGTAATGTAATATAAAGAGCCATACAGTTTGGGGTTTCTCTTCCTCTCATTGCTTCTGACCAAGGGTTGGATAAGCTGGTCCTTTAAGGCTCCTTTTAGCTCTGCCATTATATGATTCTAAGTGGTTTTTCCTGTGTAGTCCTTCTTAGCACCTAGCAGAATGTTCTTCCAAAACATGCTCCCTAAATGCTTGTTGACTCCAGTTAATATTATACTCAATAACATGTTTTTCTCATCATATACCAGAATGGAAAATGATTAAAGCGAGCCAGCTGATGAAAATGAAGCCACTAATGAAGTCCTGATTGGCCCCATTACAGCAGGGCCCATGCAACATAGTGATGCTGTGCGAAGCAATGTCTTGGCTTTCTGGAGTACAGAAACATGCAGAAGTATACGGGGAGATAGTGAGGCTTTGTTTCTGATGGAGCTGCCCTCTGTGGTCAGGAAAGAAGAAGATATATTATAAATTAACCTCGTCAAGTGACAACACAGAAGGCAATTAGAACAACCCACTAGAGTTTTTGTTTTGATTTTATGGGCAAGAATGGGGACAGGAGAAGAATTGGAGCTTTTCTTCCTGTAGGAATGAATAATACATTCCTTGTGTTGAAATTGGATGGAGCTGTCTCTCACATTATAGTTAGCTTTCAGAAAGCCTCCATAATTCTAAGATTGGCCTTGAAAAAGGTATGGAAATGCTGCATACTGGTGCAGTGGAAATGGTACAAAGTGTACCTAGCTCATTATTAGCTTCGAATTTGGGGTCCTGTTTTTTGAATGCTGCTGGTGTTTGAGTGTGTATTCCTAATGGAACTGTCATATAATAGGTGCTTAATAAATGCTTCTTGATTGATTGATATAGAAATAAAATTCCTATAGGAATGGAATATGCTATAACAGGGCAAGCAAAGACCACATTAGCTCTTCACGAATTCCTAGGCAGTTCTCCCACACACTTAATAATTTAACAGGCATTTATGAAATAACTTACTATGTGTTAGGCACTGAGGATACGAAGACAAAAAGGAAATGGTCCCTGGCCTCAAGGAGCTTGAACTCTACTGATTTTTGGGGTGGTATATACAAAGTAGAATAAATACAATATATAGGAGGGGTTGTACTCCATGAAGCGTGTATGAAGATGAGCCTGTGGCAGCCATACCATGGAGCATGAGCTGGAGATCCTTTGGCATCTTCCAGGGACCCGTGTGGCTCAGTGCTGACCCATTATAAATATAATTGGATAAGGGAGAAAGCACTAGCAACTTTGTAATAGCAGTGTTCCAGTTAATTGCCAAGTGAGCATGATATTTAAAGAGGAAATAGAATGTAGAAGAATTAAGTTCTGAGTAAATAATGTGGCTAAAGCCTTGATTGGCTTTTCTTGAGTTATATTTGAGCCTTAGATCACTTGAGGGATTGCAGAGACTAATTTTTTCACTTAGAATTATAGAGATGATTGTACCAGATTGTACCAGATTGTACCAGGCAAGAAGTGGCTTCAAGTTGTATTTCTTCAGAAGTCCTCATAGATAAAAGTTCAATGTTCATTAGGGCATGAAATGGAATCTGTCAGTTATAACACAGAGGTAATTTGAGAAGAGGCTTGAAAACACAGGAAAGAAATGAGGGATAGTGGAATGAGCACTGAATTTAGAGCCAGAAGAAGTGGGTTCAGATCCTGCCTCAGCTTCTTAGTAACTGTGTGGCATTAAGTAGGGCAACTAGGTAGCACAGTGGATAGAGCGCCTGGCCTGGAATCAAAAGACCTGAGTTCAAATCTGGCCTCAGACACTTATTAGCTATGTGATCCTGGGCAAGTCACTTAACCCTGTTTGCCTCGGTTTTCTTATCTGTAAAACGAGCTGGAGAAGGAAATGACAAATCACTCTAGTTTCTTTGACAAGAAAATTCCAAATGGGGTCAAGGAGAGTTGGACACAACTGAAAAACTACTGAACAAGACCTAAAGCAAAAGCTTCATTTTGCTTGTCTCTAAAATTAAGACTTTGGACTTGTTGACATCTGAGGTCTCTTCTAGCCCTAAATCTGGAAAAAATATAAAACCTCACTGTTAATAAAATTATTATTCTGGAGCCTTCCCAGATGTAGCCTCTTGCACAGTAAACAGGTAGTACCACTTAGCATCAAGAATGGCAGAAGATTGAAAATCTCAGTTTCCACAAGTATGAAATATGGAATCCTCTTCATTTGCGTGCTCTGATGATCATTCTTTCGGTGCCAAAGTAACTGTGTGTTGATCGTCGTGCTCCAAAGGTGAAAGGACTGAAGGAATGAAGAGGAGGAAATGTTCCTAGAAAGAAGGGGGAAGAAGGAAAACAAAAAGTTAATCTGCTAACTTAAAAAAAAAACTTTCAGTCTCTCTAATAAACAAGAAACATAAATGAACGAAAGTCTAAAATACCACTTTACAATCATTACATTGAGAGAGCTCTTAAAAATCAAAATAAAATGGGGGTACGAATATGGAGAAAGTCATGGTTTTACAATGCTATCATGGTGTGCGTTGCTATAATTTTTAGAAAGCAATATTAAAACATGTGATAAGAGTTATAAAGCTGTTCTTCTCTGACCCAACAATACCAATGCTAGACCTTAGTAACTTGAATCTGTTACTAAAATGTGGAAGATGAACCTATCTGTGCAAATATTCATGGCAGCATAATTCATAACAAAAAACAGTAAGCAGCTCACGTATCCAGTGATTGGGGATGATATTGCCAATAGGCTACGATGGGATACATTTGCAGTTATACCCTCAGACCTAAATAAGAAACGCCAGGCCATAGTTTCATTGATGTTCCTAAGTGCTGTAGTGAAAGAAAGAATGTAAATTGGTCTGTAGCACTGCAATCAAATGGACTGAGTTGGTGTGGTACACCAGAGAGGAAGTGAAGTCACTTTGCATGGGTGTGAGGGCCAAATCAGTACAATCATTTTGTCTTTTGTGGGGGAGGGGGATACAGTTGGGGTTAAGTGACTTGTCCAGGGTCACACAGCTAGTAAGTGTCTGAGGCCAGACTTGAACTCAGGTCTTCCTGATTCCGTAGCCGGTACTCTAACCACTATGCTACCTAGCTACCTCAGTACAACCATTTTGTAAAACAGTTTGGAATTGTGCAAATTAAATCACAAAAATGTCCCTACCAGTTGACCAGGTTTATAGTCCAAGTAGGTCATTAATAAGATGGAAGTCCTCATGTTCATTAAAATATTTATAGCAATATTTTATGTGATAGCAAAGAACTGGAAACAAAGTATTTGTGGTACATAAATGTTACAGAGTATCACAGTACTGTAATAAACAATGAATATCATGAATACAGAGAAGCATGAAGTGATTTACATGAACTGATACAGAATTAAATGAGGCAAAAAACTGTTTTATACATATATGTATGTATGTATATATGTATATATATAACTACAACAATGTAAGTGGAAAGAGCCACAACAAAACATTCAGAAATGAATATTGAAAAATTTTAAGAACAATAATGCCCTCAAAAAAGAGATATGAAAAGACAGCCCCAGCCCACTTCTTTTCCAAGATAAGATGTCCATCGGTATAGTAGATTGCATATATTTTCTGGTTCTCCCAACGTATTAATCAGTCGTACTCATTTTTCCCTTTTTAAAAAAAAATATTTGTGGTAGGAGATGGCTTTCTAAGAGAGATAGAGGAAAGGATTCTAGAAGAAATACTGGTAATAAGAAAAAGTTCAGAAAAATTATACTTTGAAATGTTAATGATGAAAAGCAATACCAAATCAATAGAAAGGATCAAGTTGAGAAGATATGGCACTTAATTAAAAACAAAACAAAGACAATATCAAAGAGAGAACCTAAAGCATATAAAATAAATCATTACATTTTCAAAATTTGTTTGAATTCTAAATGATCTTTAGTTTTATTTTTAAGTATTTAGTATTTTATCTGTCCCAATTACATGTAAAAACAATTTTTAACATTTTAAAAATTTTGAGTTCCAAATTCTCTCCCTCCATCCCCTTCCCCCTCATTGAGAAGGCAAGCAATTTGATATAGGTTATATGTGTGCAGTCATGCAAAACGTATTTCCATATCGTGCTGTTAAAATACAGACCAAAAAAACAAGAACAATAAAGCAAAAAAGCACGCTTCAATACGCATTCCGACTTCATCAGTTCTTTCTTTGGAGGTAGATGGCATTTTTCATCATAAATCCTTCAGAATTGTCTTAGATCATGAGAATAGCTAAATCATTCAGTTGATCACTGTATAATACTGCTGTTGGTGCATACAGTGTTCTTCTGATTCTACTCACTTCAGTTCAGTTTATGTAAGTTTTTCCAGGTTTTTCTGAAACTGTCCTGCTTGTCATTTCTTATAGCACAGTAGTATTCCATCACAATCATATACCACAACTTTTCAGCCATTCCTTAATTGATGGGCAACTCTTCAATTTCCAATTCTTTGTCACCAGAAAAGAATTGCTATAAATATTTTTGTACATACTGGACTTTTTTCCTTTTTTATCTCTTTGGGATATAGACCTGGTGGTAGTATTGCTAGATCAAAGGGTTTGCATAGTTTTATAGCCCTTTGGGCACACTTCCAGATTGCTCTCCAGAATGGTTGAATCAGTATACAACTCCACCAACAGGGCATTAGTGTCTCAATTTCCCCACATCTCCTCTAATACTATCATTTTCCTTTTCTATCATATTAGTCAATCTGATAGATGTGAGGTGGGACCTCAGAGTTGTTTTCATTTACATTTCTCTTACCAGTAGTGATTTAGAACATTTTTTTCATATGGCTATAGGTTATCTTTGAACATCATTTGAAAACTGCCTGTTCCTATCATTTGACCAACTAGGGAATGGATCTTATTATCTTATCTTATTATTATTTTCATTTTGACATAAATTTGACTCAGTTCTCTATGTATTTGAGAAATGAAATCTTTATCAGAGACACTTGCCATAATTTTTTCACAGTTGTGATTACTAACTGTATTTTCCTCCATCCTATTTTCCCTATTTATTCTACTCTTGTCATCCTCAAAAGTGTTTTGATTCTGACCACTGCCTGCCCAATCCTCTCTCCCTTCTCTCAGCTCCCCATCCTTCTTTTATTCCCTTCCCGCCTACATTCCTGTAGAGTAAGATAGATTTCTATACCCAACTGAGTGTCTGTTTTTCACTCTTTCAGCCAATTCCAATGAGAATAAGGTCCAAATGTTCCTCCCATTTCCCCCATGTTCCCCTCCACCGTAAAAGCTTTTACACACCTCTTTCATGTGAGGTAATTTACCCCATTCTACCTCTCCCCTTCTTCTAGTAAATCTATCTTTCTCACTCCTTGTTTTTATTTTTTTTAGCTATCATCCCATCATATTCAACTCACACCTGCACCCTCTGTCTACATACACTCCTTCTAACTGCTCAGATAATGAGAAAGTTCTTATAAGTTACAAGTATCATCTTCTCATGTATGAATGAAATCAGTTTAACCTCATTAAGTCCCTTATGATTTCCCTTTCCTATTTTCCTTTATATGCTTCCCTTGAGTCTTGTATTTACAAGTCAGATTTTTCTATGCAGCTTTGGTCTTTTCATCAGGAATGCTTGAAAGTCTTCTATTTTGTTGAATATTAATTTTCCACCAGAAAGATTATACTCATTTTTGCTGGGTAGGTAGTTCTTTGCCCCCTCTGGAATATCATATTCCAAGCCTTCCTATCCTTTAATGTAGAAGCTGCTACATCTTGTGTTATCCTGACTCTGGCTCCACATTCTTTCTGGCTGCTTGCTATATTTTCTCTTTGACAAGAGAGCTCTGGAATTTGGCTATAATACTCCTGGGAGTTTTCATTTTGGGATCCCTTTCAGTAGATGACAGATATATTCTTCCAATTTCTATTTTACCCTCTGGACCTAAGATATCAAGCAGTTTCTTGATAATTTCTTGAAATATGATACTTGAGCTCTTTTATCATGGCTTTTAGGTGGTCTAATAATTCTTAAATTATCTCTCCTCAATCTATTTTCCATGTCAGTTGTTTTCCCAATAAGACATTTCATATTTTATTCTATATTTACATTCATTTTATTTCATGTTATTGTTTCTTGATGTCTCATGAAGTCATTAGCTTCTACTTGCCCAATTGTAATTTTTAAGGAATTATTTTCTTCAGTGAGCTTTTGTACCATGTTTTTTCTATTTGGCTAATTCTGTTTTTAGGGAGTTTTTATCTTCAATGAATTTTTACAATGTGACCAATTCTGTTTTTTTAAGGTGTTGTTTGTTTCGTGATGTTTTTGTGCCTCTTTTATTGAGCTGTTAATTTTATTTTTATCATTTTCTTGAATTACTCTCATTTCTTCTCTCAATTTTTCCTCTACTATTTTTATCTCTTTCTTTAGCTTTTCCAGGAATATTTGTTGGCCTTGTGTCCTCTTAGTATTTGGAGCGGGAGGGCTTGGCTTGTAACTGTTTTCATGTCATTGCCTTCTTCTGAGTTTGTTCTTTCCTTCCACCATAGTAGCTCTTTATGGTCAAGTTTCTTGCTGTTGTTCGCTCACTTTTTCCAGCCTATTTCTTGACTTTGAACTTTATGCTAAAGTTGGGTTCTGTTCACCTGAAGGTGAGGAGGTGCTGCCCTACACTTTAAGATTTTTCATGCTACTGTTTTCAGAGCTAAGTCTGGAGATCTACAAGTCTTCAGTTCTTCTAAGGTGATGTAGTCAGAGAGATGTGTGGTCACTGCTTTCCTGGTCTGTGCTCTATGTGACTCCCCCAGCACTTAAGACCATTCAAAGGGGAGTCTGAACAGAATTTTCTGTATTTACTTTACTACACAGGGCACAATGGTATTTCTCTAGGGGTTCCTCTACTATAGTTAATCTCCTTTGAGGTCCAGGAAAATTTGTTCTAAATTCTTATTCCAAAGGGCACTTGAAATTTCCCCCAATGGATTCCTGCCACTGTAAGAGTAAACCACATGAAACCATAAACTCAACAGAACAAGTAGGCTCGGTTAAAAACATAGCAAAACAAGTTCAAATAAACCCCGAGATAGGTGAGGTTCCCAAGGAAAGCAATGAAGCACTACATTTTATTTACTTGGGATTTCCAGGCAAATAAGAAAACTTTGTTCTATGAAATTGGAGGGCACATAAATCTCATGATAAGGTAAGCAGTCTAGGTCTATTAAAATGCAAAGAAAGAAGAAATGTGAACATTTCTCAACTAGGCACCAGTATCTGAATGATACAAACTCCATATTTCTAACATTAGACTCAATATCACTACTTAAACAGAATTCATCAATCTAGCATGTCTTAGTATTTAAGTAGTTAAGGACACAACAAATGCAAAGTTTATAAAATTATCTTAAATGAAACTGGCTTGTGAAGAAACCAACAACTGCTTTTAATTTTTTGCCAGTTTCTCTAGGATTCTACAAATCGGGGTATCCCAAAACATAAGTCTCAGGTCTTGAGGCAGCTAGGTTGTAGTCGGAAGAGTGCTGGGCCTAGAGTCAAGAAGATCTGAATTCAAATGTAGCCTCAGGTATTTACGAGTTAAGTGACTGGCAAATTTAAGTAATTTAACTTCCATCTGCCTCATTTTCCTTAACTATGAAACTAGGATAATAATAGCAACTATCTTGCAGATATGTTGTAAAGATCAAAAAAGATGCACTTAGCTTAGTGCCTGGTACATAGTAGGCATTTAATAAATGCTTATTCTCTTTTTTTTTCCTGCCAGAGGTCTCTGCAAATTTAAGGGGCAAAATTTAATACTGAATGTGACCCTCCAGTCTCTTAAAGCAAGACTTCTTAATTTTTTGCCACTCATGTCCTTTCTCACCAGAGAAATTTTTGTGTAACCCAGGGTATTTAGGTATATAAAATAGGTATACAAACCAAACATTTACTGATAATAAATCATAGGATATTTGTTTTAAAATTCTTTGGTATGCATATGCTTTTACCAAAGCATAAAGACAAAAGCAGATTTCCATACCAATGAGATGAATGTGCTTGTTTATTTTTACACAAAGAATTAAATCTTGGTGGAATATTTGATACTGCAGGATGTAAGGGATGGTCAGCGTTTTTCAGAGTTGATCGATATTTTGATTTTATAATCGTTAGTGCTGAGAACGCCACCTGGCATAAATACATAGTACAAAATAACAGAAGTATGTTTAGGGCCATTTCAGAAATTGTTGGAAATTCTATCCTAATCACAAGCCAAAATTCATTTAATAATTTTGTGTGTGAAAACACTGCAATTCATAACATACAATAGTCTTGAATCTGAGCCCAGGTGTTTCTCAAAGCATTCATTGGTGTTGCATGGCATGACGGCATGCGCAGTGCAAAGTATGCATGTTGTGCGTTCAGAGCCAAGGCTGCAGTGAAGTTGCACAATGCAACATGGACAAGCGCTGCCAGAAACAACTTAGATTCATTATGTGTTTGATTTTAAATTAATTGTTGGTCATTGCATGCTCAGAAACCTGTTACTGTTGCAAAATTTTTCACAATTCCCACATTCAGTTATGCAACCCCATATGGGGTTGACATCCATGGGTTTAAGAAGTGCTGTAAGACTTAGAGGAAGGCCTCTTGTATCTCCCCTCAAGATTCCACAGTACCATGAGTTATGGGTGCCTCTTTTCTCTGCTACTGACTCCAGCTCCCACCAACTCTTTTCTCCCCAGTTGGTTATTCAGGGATGCGGAATCTGTGGCCTCAAGGCCACATATGGCCTTCTAAGTCCTTGAGTGTGGCTTTTTGTCTGAGTCCAAGTTTTACAGAACAAATCTTTTTATTTAGAGGATCTGTTATGTGAAGTTTAGATTCAGTTGAAAGGTCAGACTTGAGGACTTAGAGG
Organism: Phalanger gymnotis; assembly: GCA_028646595.1. Taxonomy (NCBI): domain Eukaryota; kingdom Metazoa; phylum Chordata; class Mammalia; order Diprotodontia; family Phalangeridae; genus Phalanger; species Phalanger gymnotis. The sequence goes on from JAQQSZ010016727.1 coordinate 9,654, forward strand.
ACTACATGTGACCTCAAGGCTACAGGTTCCCCATCCCTGGAGACAGTCAATGGCTAGCATCCCTGGTTCTGTTTAACCACTTAACATCAATTGGCCTTTTCAAAGAGATATTTACTTCAAAGATATAAAAGTAATAAGCATATGAATATTTTTTGCAATATCTTAGGGGCAAAATCTCCCCTACATCACTTCAATCTCTGGCATAGATTAAGCTGGTAACTTCTCTCAGTTCCTATATAGCATTGGTTCTACCAAGTTCATGTGTTAATACAAGGGGGAGGGTATAAATGTTATGGAGCGCCATGTTCACATGAGCAACAGGTCTCCAAGATCAAAAGCTTTTAGCATGTTGGAATTGGCCAGTCAAAATCAAGTCATATTCAGATCTCAAAATGCAGAGTGGCAGAGATGGACACAAGAAGTGTCCAGGAGCTCCAGTGGTCCCCAGAAATGTGATAGTTTCCAAAGCATGGGTCCTGATCTCAGAACAAACCTATTCCATGCCCTGTCCTTCATACAGAAAAAGTAACTTCTCAGGTTAAAAGAAATAGAACTCCCAGGGGTTTTAATATGCCTCCTTGGCATAAACAAGGAAATCAAAACATCAAGAAACCACACAGGGATAAGAGGACTCTCTAAAAATCTGCCTCACAATATAAAGACATATTCCCCTTATATATCAGTCAATTAAAAGTCTTATGATGACCCAGCCCATGCCAATAATCTTCTTGGACTATATCATGCACTTTTGTACCCCACCTAAATCTAACATTATGGGCTACTTTTAGAAGGTAGAGGAGTTCCTTAATACTAGAAATTTTGAGAAAAGTCTGGATACCCACTTACTAGGGATATTATTGGTGGGATTCTTCCTCAGATACTGGTTAGACTCTAAGACCTTCTGCAGTTCTCTGATCTTCAACTCAGAACGTAGAATGTGATCAACATTTATTGATTTAAGACAAGTGTACCCTGTATAATGTTAGAAAGACTTCTCTATGAAAGGACATGGCTTTAGAATGTGTGATAGAATATTCATTCTTCCCTAGATGAGAATGACTTCTACCACATTTTGGCTTTAGAAAGTTTCAGAGATTGGGGGGGCGGAGCCAAGATGGCGGCTGGGAAGCAGTGACTGGCGTGAGCTCCCCACCAAATCCCTCCAAAAACCTATAAAACAATGGCTCTGAACCAATTCTAGAGCTGCAGAACCCACAAAGTGGCAGAGGGAAGCAGGGCCCCAGCCCAGGACACCCTGGATGGTCTCTGGGTAAGGTCTGTCCCACACAGACCTCCCAGCCCCCA
>JAQQSZ010016728.1:0-10958 GCA_028646595.1 Phalanger gymnotis
ACCTTCCGCCGCCGCCGCCGCCGCCACCGCTGAAGTTGTCTCCCGGCTCACCCCTCCTCGCAGCTGAGCTTCCGGCGTTCTCAAGCCCCGCCTCAATGACCAGAGACCATTGGTTCCTGAGCTGGCCCCTCCTAAGTCACCAATCCACACCCACACAGGTTTCACACCCGACAGGGCCCTGGGCCTGGGGCTTAGCACTTAACAGCTGAAAGTACTTCCACTCAAAAGAAACAAAAGCCATGCTAATGAGACAATTTTGCTTAACAACACAGCATAGTACCAAATTGCTCTCCAGAATGGTTGGATCAGTTCACAACTTCACCAACACTCACTCCACTTTTCACCTGTTGCCCTTCTTGGTTTTCTGCCCCCTTTTATGGGTTATTTCCCCCTTTAGATTATAAGCTCCTAAAGGGCAGAGACCATCTTTCTTTTTTGTTAAATGTATCCCAAGGGCTTAGCACTGTTCTTGGTGCTTAATAAATGTTTATTGGATTTTTCTCTAGTCAATAGTCAATCAATCAATCAATCAATCAATCATCATTTTTTAAGCACCTACTGTATGCTAGGCACCAAAAGACATAATTTGCTCTAATCAAAGGCAAAAGCATTTAATAAAATATAGTAAGAAAGTTAATGATGGAAAATTATTCAAATAAACCTAGGGTATAATCTCCCACAATACATATGCCAGCAGTGGGGACAGTGGACATAGAGATCATTTGAGGAGCATGTATGGAAGGCACACATGTGGCCAGGGCACATATGTAGAGCACTTATGCTTCTGCATTTTAAGTCTAGGAATGACTAGCACCTCTGGTGTGAGGGCTTGCTGAGCCCTTTTCAGGGCTGCTAATCCACCTTTGTTATACACCTGGCACCCAAATCACACCTGTGGTTTCATCAATCCTCTTCAACAACGAAGAACAACTTTAAGACTACTGCTTCTACTGGGCCTGCTTACTGGCTATGGCTGTATCTTGTTAATTTCCACTTTTTGTTTTGTTTTACTGTAAACACAGAGAAGACAACTAAAATTCATAAAATTTATAAAAATACATCATCTTATTCGCTTTGAACATATGTAGTACTTTTTATTACTGGACTTTTCAATGTATACATTGTGCATGTAAGAACAAATTAATATTGGCAATAGCTTTTCTGAATACTGCACCAAATGCTTATATTCTCTGTCCTAGAATATTAACACTTTTTTTTCAGGACCAGGGATAAACTTTTAATGTTTATGGATTTGGGTCTTGTCTGGTCATAGATTCTCCCAGTCAAATTACTGATTTGTCTCTAACACTTCCCAGGATGTATCTTCATTTGAGGATTCCTTATAACTCACATAACTCTTTCTTATCTGTGATAACTTTTTACTCTTTCTTGCTCATTCAGATTGGCCTTTTTCATGCATATACTTTTTAGCATACATTAACTTACCTTTAAGAGATTCGCATTGCTCTCCAATTTTTATTGTGCCTTTATGAACTTTACCTTCTTACAAAGCGAGGCTTATTAAGTTTTTCTTCACATACTTCTGCTTCCTCATTACAATTATTACCCTCATTAAATACTATTTGTTAAGCACTACCACAGAGATGACACTGTACTAAACCCAATCCTGAATTTTTATAAAATTCTTTCTCTGGTACTTTCTTTTACACTTAAATTGATTTTAGTTATTGTTATTCAAATGTTTTCTCATTTCAAGATTCTTAAGAAATGCTTGAGTCTATTAGGTAAAGATATAGAAGACTCCAATTGTTTCCTCTCTTGCCTATACTGGCTATGGGAAGTAAGGAATTTAACCATTATCTAGTGAATTTGGACTATGTACATAATCATTATAAAATATTCAGGATAAAATACTCCTCTAAAAAATAAGTTTATTTTTTTGTCAGAATTTCCCAGGTTATTGTTCAATTTTCTCTTTAACATATGCCTCAGCAAACAAATATTGAATCACAAAAAAGTAGTAATTCATCATGGTCCTAATGGATCTTATAATTTTCTGAGTTTTCTTTACCAAACTGGATTTGTTAATATTATTCCAGCGATAGTATTTTTCTAGACTGAGAATAAGGGAGAAAAGGAGAAATATATTTCAATAAAAACCTCAGTAAATTATTATTTTGTCCACTGTCTCTTTCATCTACAGAAGAAATGATTCACAATTATTAAACTTGACTTCCCCAAAAGACAAAACAAAGGTAGCATTTGTCAAGAATTGGCACGGGAAGAAAGTTCTGATTTGGCTAAAAAAAGGCCACATGTTTTACAATTGATAATACCTCCCTTGGAAGAAATAACTTTTTGACCTAATAACAAAGAATGGCTGAGGGAAGACATGGGTAATTTACTTGGACTTTGGGTAAAGCACCATAAACAGAATGCCATAGGAAGAATTAATTTACAAGTCAGTAAGATATAGGGATGAACTGCTAAAGTGGATTAAAAATTGACTTTGATATCAAGGAGTGGAACAGTTTGGGATGGATGGATTAGAAAGCTCCAGAGATCAATATTAGGACCAATTTTATTCATTTTATGTATCAATGACTTGCAAGGAAGAACATGCAGTAGGCTTGTAATACAAAACTGGAAGGAGGGGCAGTCAATACAAAGAAGGAATGAAATGACTTGGATAGTCTAGGAACATGAGCAGATAAGTGGCTTATACAATTCAACATAGAGGAAATAAAAAGTAGCAAGCTTGGTTAGTGCAAAATAACATGAAATGGAAATATCCTCAACAAAGGTTGAAAAGAGGAAATAAAATATGAGGTACATAAATAGAAGTATTAAAAATAAAAAAAGTAAATTATTCAGGCACCGAGATTATTTGAGATACAGTATTTATGATAACAGTATGACAGTAAAATTATAAAATATTTCTGAGAAAATAGACCATTTTATAATTAATGCAATATCAGAGACATGAGCTATCACATATGTGAGATACAACTTTAGCTACGAGACAAGAAAACTAGGAAGTTATGAATTTTTAAATGGTACTTTCTGATATATTTTTAATGGAGTCAGTTAAAGTCATATGTAAAGGTTGTGGGAAATAACCACTATAAGAAGATGGAATAACTGGGTTGTTTGGCATTTTCTATCCACAAAGTTGAATAACACCTCCTGTCACCTAGCAAGCTTAATACTAGTAATTAAAGGGTAATTATTTGACACACCCCTTACACAGATTTAAACAGGTTGATCAGATAGTGAATACCATTATTTTAGCTTCTTCACAACCAGAGGTAGTTGGGCCACATTTTTCTTATTAATAGTTTCACCATTTTTAAGTCTGAAACCTATTTTAAGTCCTAATAGGCTCAACATTTATGTCTTATCCAAAACCAATATTTTAGTCAATAATGAAATTGGAAAAAAAAAATAAAGCATACTACGCATTATATTAGGGACTGTGAGGAACAAAGAAACAGGTGACATGATCTCTGCTCTCAAGGAATTTACAATATGGTTGGGAAGAAAAAAGTACAATACGACATACATGAAACATCAAACAGTAATAAAAAAAAAGCCAGCAAATCACTATTAAATTGTGTAGTGCAGACTATAAGTAATGTATGAATTCAGAGCAAGGGAGATCAGTGAGGGCTGGAGTAAGTCAGGGAAGCCTTCAAAGAGGTAATAGTATTTAGAAGACTGAGTAGGATTTGAATAGGGAGAATATTTCAGGAGAGAAAAAAAGGTGCAGAGACTCAAAATATGATAGCATTTTTGTGAGAAAGTGAGAGGACCAGCCTTATAAGATGGGAAGAAGCCTAGTTTTTGGAAGTTAGAAGGAAACACTGAACAGCTAAGGTGGCGTTGAATTATAGAGGGCCTCTAAATTTAGGTAGAAGCCTAGAGTTGGGTAAAAGAATCATGTTCTAACATGAAGGAACTACTTCTGGGCCCACAGAGGCTAGGGTACTGCTCCTACTCCTTACTCTGTACCTAAGCACATGGTTTGGACCAAGTTCAAGCCACTGAAACCTGGTCTCTAATAGTGGTAGGGTAGAGTTGGTTCTCTATTTTCAAACTCTTTGGCTCATTAAATCATTACTCTGGCGCCAATTTTATTTATAACCTAGGTCATGGTTTATGTCTTTGGACTCCCCCAAAGGGGGGGGAATTAAAAAGTGTTACTAAATGCATAGTATGAATTAGGTATGGAACAGATAATTTATTCCTACATACAAAAGAGATACTAAACATAAAAGACCCACTGTGCACATCTGTTGGGGTCCCTCTTACCCCAACCTCCCAGGCCTTTGTCCAGCAAAGGCCTGATCTCACGGGCAATGAACGAGGCAGGAGGCATGATGGTGATAAGCAGCTCCGATTTATTTCAGGTTAATAGCAATCTTTTATAGCTTTGATTATGTAGCAATAGGGCCACCTGGGTCCCACCTACTCTCCTCCCCTTTCCTTCCTGCACTCTCCCCATGATTCACCTGTGCACAGGTAAATCCGGAAAAGAACCCGGCACCACGTTGCCAACAAGGGCGAGACCCTTCTTCCTGACTCCATCTTGTCCCACCTATACCTCAGAACCCTGAGTTTACCTCAGCAGGCCCTGGGCGCGGAGGTCCAGCAATGGTAGGGGTCGGCTCTAACTTCCCCTGTTACACACATCAATAGAACAACTTAACAGTATTCAGTAAATTAACTTATAACTTACCCCTCAATCTTGTGGGAGGCTTAATACTTAAACCTTATCAAAATTGAAGAAGCTTGCAGGACTGCCAATTAGGCATTTTACATTTCCTTTGGCTCTGCAGTACCCAAACAACTCTGTTTATGTCTACTGGTAAAATGGTCAGGCTTGGAATCTCATTAGCTGCCAAGGGTTCAAGGAGCTATTTTTAATGCAGATGATTCTCATACTGTTATCTCTATCCTTAGTGTCTCTTCCCAGCTTTAGATCACCAGTTACCTCTTGGACATCTCATAGGGGAAGTCCTCTCAAAGGGGATGTCCCTCAGGCAAAGCAAAATTCAGCATGCCCCAAAAAAACTCGTTATTTTTTCCACCCAAGTCCTTTTCCTGTTTCCAACTTTCCTCTTCCTACCAAAGGCACAACCATTCTTCCAGTAACCCAGCCTCAGTAACACCTTATGCAAAGTCAACCTACATACTCAACCTGTTGCCATCTTATCCTCTCAACCTTTATAATCTTTTGTACATTTCCTCCCTGCTCACACAGTTGCCACCTGGCTTCTGGGTTTTATCATCTCATGCCTAGACATTTGAAAGTCTTCTTGCCATAAGTTTCTCCCCACTTGAATCTACCCTCCATTTAGCTCCCAAAGTGATTTTTCCTCAGTCAATATTTATTAACATTTATTAAATGCCTTTTGTGAGTCAGGCACTGTGTTAAACACTGGGGATACAAGAAGAGGCAAAAGACAGTCCCCGACTTGAAGGAATTCACAATCTAATGAAGGAGGCAATAAGCAAACAAATATATACAAACTACATACAAGATAAATAGGAAATAAACAAAAGAGGGAAGGCACTAGAATTAAGGGGTTGAGAAAGGCTTCCTGTAGGAGATGGGATTTCTGTTGAGACTTAAAGGAAACTGGGAAGCCAACAGGTGGAAGTGAAGAGGGAGAATATTCCAGGCATGGGGAACAGCCAGAGAAAATGCCTAGAGTGCAGATGGGAATGCCTTGTTCAAGGAACCTCCAGGAGGCCAGTGTTACCTGATTGAAGAATATATGTCAAGGAGTGAGGTGTAAGACAGAAAAGGTAGGAGAGGGTCTAGGTTATGAAGGGCTCTGAATGCCCGAGAGGATAGAGAGGAGTGGAGAGACTTGAGCCAGGGAGACCTCCCAACAGGCTGTTGGGACATTCCACTTGAGAGGTGATGAAGACCTGTACCACAGCAGTGGCAGTATCAAAGAAAAGAAGGGGGTTGTATGTGTTGCAAAGCTGAAATTGACAGGACTTAGCAACAGATCAGATATAAGGATTGGGGGTCAGGGTAGGGTGGGAGCGGTGAGGTGGTGAAGAATCAAGGATGATACCTAGATAGTGAGCCTGAAGGACTGGGAGGATGGTGGTGCCCTTGATAGTAACATGGAAATTTGGAAGGGGGGAGGATTTAATGGGAAAGATGAGTTCCATTTTGGACACGTTGAATTTAAGATATCTACTAGACATCTAGTTCAAGTTGTCTGAAAGGCAGTTGGAGACGTTAAACTGGAGGTCAGCCTCAGTATCCTTAAATGGAAAATGGTAATAATGTCTACCTCCCAGGGTTGTAGTGGAGTTAAATCGGATACATGCAAAGTGTTTAGCAGTGTCTGACACATAGTAGGTACCTAACAAATGCTTCTTTTCTTTCTCCCCCACTACTAAATCAATGTGTGTCCCTCTCACTTCCAGGATCAAATACAACATACTATTTGGCATATAAACCCTGTACAACCTGGTTCCCTTCCTACTTTTCCAGTCATTACTTTGCTAATGTCCACATAGTCTATGATCCCCCAACACTGGCCTATTTGCAGTGCCTTTTACACAACACTCCATTGTCTTTTAACAGGCTGTGCACCCATTTCTGGAATGCTATCCTGCTTCACCTGGCCTCCTTTTTAGTTCAAATCTCATCTTATACTAGATGCCTTTTCCTGTCTCTTTTCCCCTACCCTTTGCTAATATAGATGCTGAGATTACCATTTACACCGAATACATCTTTTATCTACATAGTTATTTGCATGCTGTCCCTCCATTTGAATAGAAGCTCTTTGAAGGCAGGGATCATGCTTTTGCCTTTATATCTGCAGCACAGTGTCTGACACAGAATAAGTGCTTAATAACTGTTAACCCACTGATTGGGTGGCTGGTCATTGGGGGAGGCCTAGGGAGAGATGGAAGGAAAAAAAGCAAAAGGAATTCAGCATTTTTCAGCATGGAAGTAGAATACTTGTGAGTGATGGCAAGATTGATGCTGAGGTAGACTGAAGCAGGTTGTGGAAGTTGAGTAGACTGAGGAACCTGGAACTTAGGATATTTGAGGGAATATGTACATTGATGTTCCCTGGAATAAGAGCTAGAATTGGTCTGAAGAACACTGTGAGCCAGGTACTGAATTCAACAGGAAAGGAAAGAGAATATATTCCTTTCTTAGAAAACTCTTAAGTCTACTGACTTGATGTCAGTAGACAACAGCCATCAGAATTAAAAGTCTAGTCTATGCAAGAAGAGATGAAGGCTTGAATGATCCTGGTTGTCACTAGGCCTAAGAGAAAGGTATAGATGAAAGAAATGTGGAAATAGAATCAATAATACTTGACAATCAATCAGATGTTTAGGATGGTGGTGGAATTAAAGTTGACCCTCACCAGGTTAAGAGCTTTGGTGAGTGAAGATGGTGATGCCATTAAGAAAAAGAATTAAGGGGAGGAAGCTGATTTTGGGGGAGACAATTTCTGTTTTGGACAAGTTAAGTTTAAGATTTAGCTCATCACTCAGAGATATCCAAGAAGCAGATAGAAAAATGTAACTGAAGCTTTGAGGAGCCTCGGTGGGTGGAGATACAGATTTCAGAGTCATATGAATTGAGGGGATAATTGAGGCCATGGGAGTCGATGATGGAAGCAAGAATCTAAAAAGACAACCTAGACTCATGCCTTTAGTATATAGAAAAAAAAAGGGTTGATCTTGGATAATTTGATGAAGGAACACCACCACTTTGTGAATAATTCTACTTTGGAAGAGAAAAGGAAGATGAAGATTATGTTAACTTTGCAAGTCCTGTAGACTAAGAGAGCATGCAGGGCTCTTATCTCTGCAACTCTAAAAGTTAACTAGCACAGAGCATTCCCTAAGGTCAAATAACCGGGACTCTTATTTCTTGTGTATTGCAGAGTCGTTATTGAGAAGTTGACACTAAGAAAACAAAGCGGTTTTGTTTAAACCACTTGCAAAGATCTGACCAGGGCTTGGGGATATTTAAGAAAAGGCCATTTTTCCCTCCCCAGATAGTAATTATCTTCATTTTCAAGGAAAATAAAGCTATTCTGTTTCACCAATTTTCAAAGTATGGCACAAGACCAGATCATGACATGAAAGTTGAGGGTTCACAGACTTAGGAGCTGTTAAGTGACCACGGAGACACTTGAATCCAACACTCTCATTTTTACAGATAAGGAAACTGAGGTTGGGAGAGGTTAAGTAACTTGTCCCAAGACATAATTAATAAATGTTTGAGGCAGTACTTGAAGTCTGGTCTTCCTGACATCAGGCCCAGCTATACCTATTGAGTTAGTGCATCAATACAAATATCTTGAACTCACAGTGCAGAAGAACAATGAGTTCAGCTTGGAGGTCAGCTGTTTGGGCCGCATTAGAGAAACTGCAGGGATATGTCAAATTCAGTTGAACAAGCATTTATTGTCTATTATGTACCAAGCAAATGCTAGGCACCTGGGCTATGAAAACAAAAGAGAAAGTCTCTGTCTTCAAGTTAACATTCTATTTGGTGGGAGAAGAAAGGGATAGCTTGTAAAAAGATACATAAATACAAAATAATTTCTGGGGAAGGCATCAAATAATTGAAGTCTTTATGTATATATTGTACATTTATAGTACCACTTGTGTTCAAAGCAAAAATATCTCTAGCATCTCCTACATTAAAATGAAACCAAAGGAGATAACCATTTGTTCAAAGATAACTCCACCCAGAAAGTCACATTTCAAGTTATCATTTCTGCACATTCATGGTTTTTAGGTATGTGAATCTACTTGCTGTCAGTTCCAGGTTTAAGGCAACCAAAAGCCAAAAGGGATTGTTTTGGTAATTTTACAAGATAGGTTCTTTAGCAGGGAGATGCAAATTCAGGAGGGCTCTTTCACCAGGTAAAAAAGAGATTTTGCTGGTCAGATTACTGAGTACAGTGCTAATGGTTCTGGGACTTCACAGCCTGATAAAGTTTTCTACTGGAAGAACTTATGATAGTTGGAGCAAGAAAGCTTTAGAGCTTAAAAAAAAAATTACATAGCTGGAACGTTATGGACAGCATTTTCATCTCCTGTTCTGAACTGCTTTTTTGGCAACCAAATCTGAAAGTCGTAAGCAGACACATTTCTTCCAATTGGCAAACAAGTCCAGTACTTTTTCTTCTCCGGTGGCTGAATAAGACACAAAGAATCCAAGTAATCTAAAGCTGGCCCAATAAATGAAATAAGAATCTAAAAACATAAAATTTAAAATGCTCCAAGGAAGAAAATGCGATCTCAAAAACGTTGACTGTTGAAAGATAAGTTTATTTAAAAAAGTATTTGGCTCAGCACCAAGTGGAATTAAGAAGCTTGGAAAAATGCAAGTTCATGAAAAATAATAAAAATGAGCTTGGACTCTAGAATTCTACCTCACTTGCGACATATGGTATATATAGAAAGGCACACGTGGATACATACACACACACAAATGTACGTGTATACATATATATATATATATATATAAAGTAGCCCTTAAGTGTTGTTGGTGCCTTAAGTGAACTGTAACTCTTGGCCCTTTATTGTGTGTGAAAATTGGGAACTCTTTGTTTCCATCCCTGCCTGGCGAGAGGCAGCAAAGCCTGAAAAGGATGAGAAACCCAGTGGCTTTAATAGAAAAGGAGAGCAAGAGCGAGTGAGGGCGAGGAGAGCGAGGAAATCCTCCTCCAGCCTCGGAGGGGGTGTCTCCCCCAATACCAGCGCCCTCCCCCCGGGCTCGTGGGGCGGGTCTGGTTTGCTCAGCAGCAACAGCGGCGGCGGCGGCGACGAAGGCGGCAGCAGCAGCCCCGGGGCTCAGCCACGGCCTCTTGGCAGAGGAGCAGAGGAGTCTCGGGCTGAGCGAGGCCCAGGGGAGATCCGGCCGCCGCCAGGATGGAGGAATCGCCGAGCGGGAGCCCAAGCCACAGGGGACGGATTTCCTCTTCAGCCCACCCCTCCTCCCTTACGCTGGCGCCTGGCGGGGCCTGCACGGCTGGCTCCCGAGCGCCAGCGAGGCGGGAAAGGCCTGGACCTCGGACTGGGGAGCGGCAGCCGGCAAGCGAGGCGGGCACAGCGGGGTAACGGTCGGGCAGAAGCCGCGCTCGGGAACCGACGCCGCCGCGGCCGCTCATTGTCTCTCCCCTTCCACCCGGGGGGCAAACAGGAAGCGAGGCGCCCGGGCGAGCGAGCGACGGGCCTCCTAACCAATGAGAGCGTCCGGCGGGGAGTGTAGCGGCGAATGAACGGGGAGAAGAGGGGCGGGACTTCCGGGCGGGCTGTCACCCTCTTCCCCCCTTTCGGGCTAGAGGCTCCACCTTTTGTGTTTCCCGCACAGTCAATCAAAATAGGAAAAAAAATCCCCCGGACCGCTCCGGCCGTGTCCGCCGCCGCTTCCCGCATCCTCTCCCGCCGCCGCCGCCTCCGCTCCACACCATGTGTAAGGCGGCGGGGAGTCCCGCCTGAGGTGCCCTAAACACACTATGACCGGTACGTAAAGCAGAGTGAGAGAGCACTCCCCGCAGCCAGTCCCAACCACCCCGGGGCCGCCGCCGCCGCCTCCGAGTGTGTGTGTGAGGCTGGGAAGTGTGAGTGTGTGCGGGGCGGGGAGGGGGCACAGCCTCCCTCCTTGCTTTCTCCTTTCCCCGGCCACCGTTCGCTTCTAGGAATCCCGTGCCCCCCCAACCCCCCGAAGCGCCGTCCTAAGCCTGGGCCCCGAGTCCCGCTAGGAGCGCATCCCTCCGGTGTGCGTGTGGGTGACCGACCGTGCGAGAGGAGAGAGCGCGAGTGAGAGCGGCGAGGAGGGAAAGGGGAGGAGAGGAGAGGAGAGGGGGCAGGGGCAGCGCTGGGAGGAGGAGGAGGAAAAGAGGAGGAGGAGGAGGAGGGTTACAGGCAGCCGTGGCGGGCGGGGGAAAGAGGAGGGAGGGAGCGAGCGAGCGAGCCACCAGCCCGGGGGG
>JAQQSZ010016729.1:0-10958 GCA_028646595.1 Phalanger gymnotis
CCCTGTATTTGTGGTGCAGTCCTAAGATGAGGAAGGGGCCTCATCCAGGTTTGTTGGACGTTTGCCAGGCACTGATTAAGACATCAATAAGCTTGGAAGTCCCAGCCTTTGTCTCCTCAATCATTTCATCTTTGACCCATAACATCTAGGGAGAGGGTTGGTGCAAGGATGGTTATCTGCTTTTTATACAGGAGGAAACTGAGATTCAGAGTGGAGATATGGCTTGTCCATGGCTCACACAGCTGGCAGGGCGGGGGGTGGGGGAGGAGGTGGTGCCAGGACTGAGGGGGAGATGAAAAGGCTGGAATCAGGCTCAGGATGTGAGGCACTTGGGGTTGGTGGGGGCTTGGGAGGAGGGGAGCTGTGTCTGTTCTGCCCCACTGACTGCTGGGAGTTCCCTCTGCCTGGGGATCATGGTTTCTGTTTCTCCAGCCTCTCCATGGTTTATAGAGTTCTTCTCTTACCTTCGAGATAGATGGTGGGAGAAGGAATAGTTAGAGGTGTTGTGCTTGGGTACCTGAGCCTTGCCTGCAGGTACAGAGGGGCTGTCTTACAGGAGAGGATTGAAACTGATCCTGCTCAGCCCCAGAAGCAGAACCAGGAGGAATTGGGGAAAAGTACAGAGGGACCTGTCCATTCAATCCAACCATGGGAGCTGTCCAGAAGTGGAACCAGTTGATGCCATAGGGAGTAACTTTCCCATTGTCTGGGGTCTTCAGAAGGAGCCTAGTGACCATTTGGGAGGAATGTTTCAGATTTTATTTCAATAGATGGCATAAGATCCCTTCCAGGTGGAAATTCAATGATTCTGTTAAGGGATAGGGACAGAGACTTGATCTCAGATGGCACTGTATGTATAGGGAACTCCCAGGTGACCAAAGTATCCCCCAAATGCAAGTCAGCACCTTCTCTGAAACTTAAAGTCATAGAGAATAGGTCCTTTGACTAGTTTGTGTCATTGACCTCTGGGCAGTCTGGTGGAACCCTTCTGAGAAAAATGTTTTTTATATCTTTTTTTTTGCAGGAAGGAAGGCAGGGTGATTGGGGTTCAGTGACTTGCCCAAGGTCACACAGCTAGTAAGTGTGTCAAGTGTCTGAGGCTGGATTTGAACTCAGGTCCTCCTGACTCCAGGGCCGGTGCTCTACTTGAAATGTATTTTTTTTAAATAGAAAGAAATAGTACATTTCAATTAGAGTTCAGTGAAAATAAAGGTGCAATTTCTTTTTTCTTCTCCAAGTTCACGAGCCCCCTGTAATCTTATTTTCCTTCAAGGGGCTCATGCTCTCTCATCCCCTCCCTCCAACAATCCCACTTTGGTTCAATAGAATCACAGGACCGTCAAAATCTTGACCTTGTGCCTCTGTTCCATTGGGTCTCATACTCTGGGGATGGGTCTATGGGTGTCTAAGGGGAGGCTGTGTCACAGGCCACCTGGAACCACTAGCCTGGGTCCCATTCCCTGGCTGCACCTGGGGGTCCCTTAGGGTCCCTGCCACCTCTTTCCTTGAGCTGGCTTGGCAGGGCTTTCTGAGGAACCTCAGTCTGCTTTCCTCCAGCCTCATAATATAGACAAGGCAGAGAGTACTGCTTGATAGCATGGCAGAAAACCAAAAGCTCCGCTTCTGGCACATTGCCAGATTTTGCTTATAATCTGAGGCTTGGGGGACCTCCAAAAGGGCTCAATAAAGCTGAAAATGACCACAGACCCCAGGGGAGATGTCCAAAGATATTGGAGAGATTAATTGATTCCTCATCCCAAATGGATACCAAGCTGATTCCATTCCCTCCTCCTGCCCACCTCATTCTTCAATGAACCACCTCAAGCTCAGTAAACCGCCCTCTTAGGTAAGTCACTCTCTGGTAAACTAGATAAGTTACCCTGCATCTCATTTTCCCTGTTTAACTGTGTGATATGATGCAAAGAGCAGTAAACTAGGGGGTCAGAGGACCTGGGTACAAGACCTGGTTCAGCTCCTCACTGCCCAACTTATGGCAGGTTAAGAAATTGGATAGTTTCTTCGGTCATGCCACGCTACAACATCCTCTGATTAGGATTTCCCCCTTCGTAAGGCAGGGAGTCAACTGTCATCCAGACCAGAACATGACCTTCCTTCCACCTGACCTCCTGAGAATATCACATTCATGTTCATTCTAAAAGTGGTTATCCATTGGATCCCCCAATCTACTTACCACTTGCCCCAAACACACCCCCCAAAGGAGAGTATGGGGCTTTGGATGTGGGGGGAAAGGCCAGAAAAGGACAGAGTTTGATGTGGAAAGGATGTAACCCAAGGATTGTCTCTTCCTGGATTGGCTGCCCATCCAAGAAAAACTTCAAAAATTTGGCTGGTCCAGCCCCTGAGATACGGCCCCCTTTCCTTGTCTGCTCTGTATGGGTGGAGTGTAAGAGGGGAGGAGTGGGGTGGGGTTGGGGGTGGAGACTCAGCAGAAGCCCAGAGACCAACTGTCTATTTGAAGGGCCCACCACCTCCCCTAGTTACTATCTCCCGGTTGGAGCTGGACGTTATCCTTCAGGGACCTAGTGCAGCCAGGAGAATTGCAGGATAATTTCTCATCCTCTATCATGGCCAGGGTATGGGCTGAGGGGAATCCTGTCCAGGTTGTATGCTGAGAGTCTAAGAGTTAGGGATCCCCTGGGGTTGAAGCTTGGAAAAAATCAGGGAGACTCGAGAAGAGTGTGTTCAAGCAAGGGTGGGGATGCTCGAGCACAACCAGCCCCACCACCCCCTCCATGTGATCTGAGCTCCTGTCTGTTCTCCTCTAACCCCTCACCCAGACCTCCCCAAACCTCAGACGGGCTGCCCCTTCTATGCCCTCACCCTTGCAACTTCTCTTTGAAAAGCTACTAAATCCAGAGAGATCTCTGGGGAGAGGCAAATAAGGGGCAAGTGGGACTTGGCATGGATTAAGGTTGGGGTGTCCCTTGGCTCTGAGGGGCAAGGTCCCAGTTGGGGGCAGGATGTGGGGAAATGCCCTTCCTTGAGTGGAGAGTGAAGGAGAAGAGGCGAGGTGGAAGTGTGGGGTGGGTAGAACTGAATCTTCTGCCAGAGGATCAGACTTTCTGGAATGAATGACTGTCTTAGAGTTAACTCCAACCCAGCCAGATGGTACAGAAAGAGTCCAGGCTGAGAAGGCTCCATTGGAAAGGGAGGAGAATGGAGATGGCAGATCAGCCGGCCCATAGAGGCACTGATTCCTGAGGTCTTTCCTAATTCTCGTCCTGCCCCCTTTAAAAGTAATGCCCAAATGATCTCAAAAATACCCTATTTCCCTCTACTCTAGGAAACCAGCTCATAAGATTCCTGCCCCTTAATTAATTCTCCATTGAGAGGAAAAGACCCCACACCTGTGCCCTTAACCTTCTCCCAAAGGGGTGGGGCGCAGAAGAACATAAATTCTTGACCTTAGAGTTTCTGCCAAGGTCACCCTTGATTCCCCATTCTTTCTGAACTTCCCCTTCTCCTGGGCATGGCTGGCTAGTGCCCTAGACTAAAACCAAGACTTGGTTCTGGGGAATGGGAGAAGCTCTTCCTGAAAGCTTTCCTGGGAAGGCCTCCTTTCCCTATTTAATGAGCTGAGGACAGCTCTGGGAGCATGAGGAGGAAGGAAAGGCAATGGCTGGGGAGTGCACCACAGTCCTCTCTTCCCTCTATCCTTGCCCAAGTGCCAGGACACATGCAATGCCAAGCTAAGTTGGCACTGAAGCAGCCAGTGGGATAGAGAGAGCATGGGCCTGAGACCCAGGAAAAACTTAGATTCTGGTTATGATTCTGTTGCTCACTTGTGTGAGCTGAGAAATGTCTTGATTCTTTGAGCCTCAGTTTCTGATCTGAAAAATGAAGACTGGTTAGTCATCTAGTCTAGTTTCTCATTCAACAGACAGGAAAACTGAGGCCCAGAGACATGAAGGGGCTTCCCCAAGGTCACAGAACTGGGACCGACTCCCACTTCAGCACTAACTAGCCTGGGGAGAGTCTGCTTTCCTGGATCCTTCCTGGAGGGTAGCCCCTGCCAGCTGGAAGCTCTGGGTCTCCTCAGGTCTCAGCCAGCCAGCCCTAACCTTGTTGTCCTTGGTCTTTTCAGGAAATGCTTGCCACTCACTTGGACCTGCAACCTGGTGTCTGCATAAATATAGTGGGAGATATTCCGCCTGATGCCAAGGAGTAAGTGGAGATCGAAGGATGAGACAAAACTTAGCCATGGTTGAGAGCTGAATCCTTTACAATCTGCTTGCATGTAACCCCTGACTAGACTCACCAAGCTGGTTTGAACTTATCCTTAAACGGCAGAGCTAGGACCTAATATCAGGAAAATCTTCCCAACAGAAGTTTCCCAGGAACTGGAATGGACAGTTCAGATAGGGAGTGAGTTCCCTGTCTCTGGGGGTAGTAAGATATGTACCATGGTCACGTGTTAACCAGGGTGGGGTAAGAGGGGTACTGCAAAAGAGAAACCATGGCACTTCAAGGCAGGATTGGGTAAGAGTCCCTTTGGGGGTCTTCTAGATCAGGAATTCTCTGAGTGATGGGTTTCCAAGTTTCCAAGTTTCTGGGACCCATGTTAATGATGGAGATGTGTTCTCTATTCCCAGCTTTAGAATTGAGCTGGGCAAAGACTTAGCTAACATTAGCCTCCACTTCAACCCACATTTGAAATACGCTAAGGATACTAAAATCATCACCTACAACTCCAGGAATGATTACATATGGGGCAACGAAGTAAACGTGAAAAAATTCCCCTTTGTGCCAGGGAGCACAGCATCAGAGCATGGAATGTTGCTCACGAGAAGGACCTGAGACTGATCTCATCCAGTCCTTCTACTTGACAGAAGAGCCCTGGAAGCAAACTCTGATGGAGAGAAGATGAAAAGCTGGAGAAGAAAGGAATTAGTGGGTTTCCAAAGGTCAACAGCAGCACTCCCTTGAGCTGGGGAGATGTTGGGGAGAAAGAGAGGGAGTTGTGAGGGGCTGGGGTCTCAATTCAATAAGAGAAGACTCAGGCTATCCCAGGACACACAATAGGACCCCAGATGTAGAGCTGGAGAGAACCACAGGGGCATCTAGTCTGATCCCCTCATTTTGCAGAGGGGGAAACTGAGACTCAGAATGAAGGGATGACTTGCCGAGGTCACGCAGTGTCTTGTACTGAGTGTCTCAAGGTGGAATTTGAACGAGGTCTTCCCCTCTCCAAGCCCAGGGTTCTGCGTTCATCTCTTTCTGCTCTCTCCTCATTCAGGTTAATATAACCTTTGAAGGGAAGCAGTTTAAAGTGAAGCTACTCGGTGGCTATGACTTCACTTTCCCTAATCGTCTGAACTTAGAATCAATCAACTTCTTGGAAATTACTCAAGACTTCAAGCTCAGAATGTTATCCTTTGACTGAGCCCTTCAATCAAAACGGCCTCAGACCTCATTCTTCACTGTTGGGTTTCTCTTCTGACTAATAAAAATGTTGATGATGATAACTGCTGACATTTTTGGGGTTTTTTTGGTCTGGGGAAATAGACAGCTGAGTGACCCTGGATATGTCCCTTTGCCTCCATGATCCTTTGGGGACTTTCTAGGACAGAGATTCTCCACCTCAGATAGATTTTGGATGGCAAAAAATGGCTTTGTGGGTTTTTTTTATATTTCAAATCATTATTCCAATTCTTACCATATTACTTGACTTCTCAGTGGGTAGGGGAAGGGTGAGAGGGAGAGAATTGAAAACTCAAAGTTTTTTAAAATGAATATTAAAACAAATTTTGAAAAAATAAAAACTTAATAAAAATGAAAATTAGCAATGACAGTAAGAGCACATTACTCTGAGAAGCAGACTCTGGTGCTTCCCCAGGCTCTCAGGAGCCCAGGCCATGACACAAAAAGTGATAGGCACTTAGAAGCCTAGACAATCCCTGATTAGCAATAGGGAAGGGATTTCCCACAGTGGGAAGTGCAGGAGAACTGCTGTATATGAATGAAGGGAGAGGACCAGAGCACAGAATGCAGACAAGCCCAAATGCTGGAAAGATGCTGAACACAAACCAGGGAAGCACTGTGTCTCTCTGAGGACGATCCTAAGGAAGTTCAGAGATATCTGGAGGCCAGATGGGAGTAGAGTGGAATGACATTCACTGGCTCTTCTCTAGGTAATCGGCTCTAAAGATTCCCCTCCCGCTGCCCCCCAATTACTTCCCTATTAATTTAGAATTGGAAGGGACCACACATCTGTGTTGCCCTGGTTCCCTTAACCTTCTCCAAAGGAAGGGGAAGGAGAAGTTAAGTTCCTCTACTTTAATGTATCTGCCAAGGTCATTTTGATTCCCCTGGAAGCCTATGCTGGGAATTGGCTGTGTGGCTGAGGGCAGGCCTTAGTACCTTTCTGAGCCTGGTTTCTTGGATCAAATGATGGCCTTAGATCATGAGATGCACTAAGTTCACATGGACTCACTCTCCCTGAGCACAGTCCAGCCCTGGAAGAGACAAAGAGGGCCTGGAGGTACCCACTACTAAGTGGACAGTATGACAGACTTGATAGCAGGGCTGGAGACTGAGGACACCTGAGCAGATACAGGGCAGCCGAGAGGAGGGGTGGTCATCTGATTTTCACTTCTTCTCCCCTGGTCTCTTTTACTCTATGGTCATGAAAGGACCCCTTCCCCAGTGCCCATATCCTGGTCCACTTTGGATGTTTCCCTCCCCTGAACCCCACTGAAGCACACACGCACACACACACACACACACACACACACATCTTCTGGGATCTGCAGATGAGGACCTGCCTCTCAGCTCCCCAAAGGAGCTAGTTATCTCTCCTTCCTTTAGGTTGAGCTAGGTGTCCTCTCCCCCTATACCTTCTGCTTCCCTCTCCTGGGTGCCATTTCCCCAATGGCAACATCCCCTCCTCTGTCACCCCTCGGATCAGTCCCAACTTCCCCTAGACCTCAGTTCTGACTTGGTTGATGCTGACTTAACTTTTTTCTCCTGACTTTCTCTTTTCTAGACCCAGGAGCTATGACTCTGAGGGCACAGGGTGCCTCACTTTCCTTCTCCATAAAAATGAGGGTGTTAGACTAAATGACCTCTGAGCCCCCTTCCAGCTCTGAATCTATGATCTTAAGGGGCCCTTTGTGGGAACACTCTGTGCCATTAATTCTCCAAACCCCTTTTTCTGCCTGGTTCAGAGGCTTTTCCTCTCCCATACACACTTACCCTCCAGTGGGTTGAGCTTGGGATCTTGTATCAAACTGAGCCAATCAGCCTGGTTCAAAGTTCTGGAGCATCAAGTATGGGTCATTGAGTCCTGTCTCCTAAGGGACCAATTGATTGTTTTTCATGTATAAAAATCTGTCTCTCCCTGTATTTGCATTGCAGCCTTAAGGTGAGGAAGGGGTCTCATCCTTGTTTGTTGGGCCATTGCCAGGCATTGCTTAAGACATTTATGGAAGCCCCAGCCTGTGTCTCCTCAGTCATTTCATCTTTGACCCATAACATCTAGGGAGAGGGTTGGTGCAAGGATGGTTATCTGCTTTTTATACAGGAGGAAACAGATTCAGAGTGGAGATATGACTTGTCCATGGCTCACACAGCTGGCAGTGCAGGGGGTGAGGGAGGGGGTGGTGCCAGGACTGTGGGGGAGATGAAGGGACTGCAATCAGGCTCAGGATGTGAGGCACTTGGGGTTGGTGGGGGGGGGGGGGCTTGGAAGGAGGGGAGCTGTGTCTGTTCTGCCCCACTCACTGCCGGGAGTTCCCTCTGCCTGGGGATCATGGTTTCTGTTTCTCCAGCCTCTCCATGGTTTATAGAGTGCTTCTCTTACCCTTCAGACAGATGGTGGGAGAAGGAATAGTTAAGGGCATTGAGCTTGGGTACCTGAGCCTTGCCTGCAGGTACAGAGGGACAGTCCTACAGGAAAGGATTGAGCCTGATCCTGCTCAGCCCCAGAGGCAGAACCAAGAGGAATTAGGGAAAAGTGCAGAGAGACCTGTCCATTCAATCCAACCATGGGAGCTGTCCAGAAGTGGAACCAGTTGATGCCATAGGGAACAAGTTTCCTGTTGTTGGAGATCTTCAAAGGGATCCTAGATGATCTCTGAAGGGAATGTTTCAGAGGAAGATTTTATTTCAATAGATGCCTGAGGACCCTTCCAAGTGCAGATTTGATGATTATATTAGGGGATAGGGATGGGGACCTGATCTCTGATGACACAGTATGTATTGGGAACTCCCAGGCGAGCAAACACCACCTTCAAATACAAGTCTGCACCTTCTTTGAAACTTAGATTCTTAGGGCGAAGGTCATTTGTCTGGGCTGTCTGATGAAGCCCTTCTGAGAAATAATGTATTTTTTAAGTAGTAGAAGGAAATAGTGCATTTCAGTTAGAGTTCAGTGAAAATAAGGATCTAATTCCTTTTTTCTTCTCCAAGTTCACAAATCCCTTGTAATCTATCCATGGATCCCAGAGAGATCTGCGAAGCCTAGGTTAAGAACTATCTTAGAGAGGGACCTCAAGTCCTGAGAAGTTTGGTGATTTGGGAGGTAGGATTTGAACCCAGGTCTTTTTGACTTTGAAGGAGTGGATCTCTATCCACTACGATGTCTAACTTTTAATTCTATTATGATCCCAATTTTCAGATGAGGAAACTAAAGTTCAGTGAATTGAAGTGACTGGCAGCTGTGGGTCCTGGCCTTCAGGTTCCCCTCATGAGAGGAAGAAGAGACAAGGGTAAAAGAGGAGGCAAGATGGGGAACATGGGATCCCTTCTTTTTCTCTTAGGGAGCTCATGCCCCCTCATCTCCTCCCTCACCAATCCCCCTTTGGTTCAATGGAATCACAGGGCCCTCTAACCTCTGTTCTTGTACTTCTGTTCTATTAGTCCCATTGTCAGGGGAAGCACCTGTGGGTGTTTAAGGAAGGCTGTGTCACAGACTTCTCTGGGACTCCTAGCCTGGGCCCCATTCTCTGGCAGAACCACAGGGCCCAATGGGGTGCCTGGCACTCCCTTCCTTGAGCTGCCATGGCACGACTTTCTGAGGAACTTCAGCCTGCCTCCCTCCAGCCTCATGAGACAGAGCAGAGAGAGCTTTCTGATAGCAGATCAGAAAACCAAAGGTCAGCCTCAGGTACCTTACCAGTTTTTCTCTCCTTAAAAGTAAAGGCTTGGCAGACCTCCATGGCGGTTCGCGTAGGCTGAGGCTCCCACTGACCCCCGGGGGCAATGTCCAAAGACTTTGAATAGACTCATTGATCCCTCATCCCAAATGGAGACCGAGCGGATTCCATTCCCTTCTCCCACCCACCTCATTCTTCAGTGAACCACCTAAAAGTCAGTAACAGGTGACTTTGGCTAAGTTACTCTCATTTCTGCATCTCGGTTTTCCTGTTTGTAGAATGTGGTCTTTTAACTGCGTAATACCGTGGAAAGAGCACTGGACTTGGAGTCAGAGGACCTGGGTACAAAGCCTGGTTTAGCTTCTCATTGCCCAATTAATGCCAGGGTCTCAGTTTCCCCAATGGGTCCCTCCACGCTGCGGTATCCTCTAATTAGGATTTCTCCCTTCAGATGGACTCTTTGGAGGCCAGGGTCAGACTGTTATCCAGACAAGAGTGCCGCCTTCCCTCCTCCTCGCCCTCTCCTCTTTCTGAGAATATCAGATTCTTGTTCATTCTAAAAATAGTTCTTCATTGGATCCCCTAATCAATCTATTACTCTTCCCAACCCTGTCCCCCAAAGCAGAGCTTGGGGAGGTTGGATGTGAGGGGAAAGGCTAGATAAAGGATGGATCTTGACGTGGAGGGGTGTGACCAAAGGGTTGTCTCCTCCTTGATGGGCTGTACCGGCAAGGAAGACTTCAAAAATTCCGCCGGCACCGCCGCTGAGATACGCCCCCTCCCCTCTAGTGGATCTCAATTGGGGAAACGAGCGCGAGAGGCGGGCCGCAGTGGAGTTGGAGGTGGGGATTCGGCTTAACCCGCGAAACTGAGCATCGATTCGAAGAGTGTCTCACCTCCCTGAGTCACCATCACTAGGTTTGTGCTGGACGTCATCCTTCGGGGACCCAGCTCAGCCAGGAGAATCGCAGGGGCGTTTTTCACCCTCCGGCATGCCACTAGTGAGTGCGCCAGGATATAGGCTGCGGGTGTCCTTGTCCAAGGTATAGGCTGAGGGTCCAAGGGTGGGGGAGCCTGTGGAGTTGTTGATTGGAAAGGATCCCGGAGACTCGAGAAGGATGTGTCCTCTAGCGGGTGGGAATCCTCTATCCTCGCTGTCTGTGTGGACTGGGGCTCCTTTCTCTTCTCCTCTTTCCCCCACCCTCCGCCCGACCTCCCCAACCATTAGAAGGGCTGCCCTTCAATTCCCTCCCCTTTGCAACTTGTTTTTGACAAGCTTCTTAGTCCAGACAGATTCTGGGGAGAGGGGAGGTAGGGGGAAGTGGGACCTGGCATGAATTAGAGGTAGCGTGTCCCTTGGCTGTAAGGAGCTACATCTGAATGGCTGGGGGGAGGGGGGGAGGGAGGAGGATGTGAGGAATCCCCTTCGTTGGTCATTTGTCAAAGAGTTGGTCATTGTTGGTCAACGAGTATTTTGAACTTAAAGTGACTGGGGTAATTGATTTCAAAGCCACAAGAATGTCTCATGGCAAAATGATGCCCTTCAAAGATTATGCAGATTTGAATGGGGAGAGGGCAGAAGGGGATGAATACAGAATCTTGGGTTTGGAAACAGGAAGACCTGGGTTCAAAGTCTGCCTCAAGACGCTGTGTGACCTTGGGCAAATCATTTCTTCATTCGCATCCTCAGTTTCCCATTCTGAAAAATGACAGGGTGTGCCAGTAAGGCAAAATGGGCTTAGTTTAACAGGTGTGCTTAAGGAGTTTGGCTTTTGTTTATGGTGAAAGTACTTTCACCTGTTAAACGCTAAGCCCCAGGCCCAAAGCCCTATCAGGTGTGAA
>JAQQSZ010016730.1:0-10958 GCA_028646595.1 Phalanger gymnotis
AGTCAAGGGCTATCTCCTTTCACACAATGCTACAACAGTTTCTAATCAGTAGCTAAATTATGGCATGCTCTACAAGGGCAGAGAAGGGCAAGATCAATGTGGAGTAAATGGGAAGACCAGTCTTCATGGAGGAGGAGGAAGGGCTTGAAGCTAGCCTGGAGAGAAAGGCAGCATTTTTAATTGGTTGGGGGCAGGGAGGAAGACATTTGAGGGAAGGAGAATAACTCAAGTGAAGACACAAGGTGGGGAATGAGCATGTTTGTGGGACAGCGATCAGTCTGGAGGATCTTTTCGGGGGGGATTAGTGAAAAATAAAATTGGATAGATAGTATGGGACCCGATTGTGGAGTGCCTGCAGATCTAAGCAGAGGAGTTAGCCCTTATGTGATAGATAGGAAATGGAAACCTAGGAAAGGTTTTGTAGCATCGGTATAACATGACGAAAGCAACGTTTGTGGAGGATGAGTATTATGTAAGAGTTTAGAGACAACGGGGTCACAGAAGAAGCGAGCTAGGATCTTGTTGCTGTTGTTCAGATACAAGGCAATAAACTGGGATTCTTATCATGGGTATAGAAAGGGAGAGACAAATAGGAGAGACATTTGAAGGAAGAGTCAACTGGATTTGTTGACTGACTATTGTTCGTCCTTCATTCTCAAAGAGAACTGTGATATCAAGATGACTCCATGACTTGCAAGTGAATTGGATTTAAGTGAGGGAGGGCTGTGCAAAGTCACCAACCTCACTTCTTCCTCCAGAGCCATCTGGGTCCAGTGGCAAGATATAGATCAGGACGACTGGAGATGGCCCTCTGTTGACTGAATAAATAGAGGATGAAGGAAAGGGATGAGTCAAAGTTGTGAGAAACAGCGGACTTCCTGGGCAGGGCCAAATCCCTGAGGAAGAACCAAGTGATGGTCCCTTAGTCTACGGGGATCACACGTCCTCCCTAGGCAGGGTCAGGCCCTGAGGAAGAACCCGTGATAACCCCTAAGGAAGGCTGTGCAGACCATAGGACTCCCAGAGGAAAACCAAGTGGTAGCCTCCCTTCTAACTGTTGGGATCACAGGGCTTCCTAGGGGTTAGACCTTGAGGAAGACCCAAGTGATGAATGGCAGTAAGATCAAAGGCTCTTGAGACAGGGCCAGAAGACCCAAGTGATGGCCCCTTAAGAAGGCTGTGCAGACCACAGGGTTCCCCAGGGAAATCCCAAGTGGTAGCTCCCTTAACACCACTGTGGGGATCACAGGACTCCCCAGGAAGGGTCAGGAGGTTAGCCCAAGACGTGCTTCAGCAGCTCATTGCTTTCCTGGTAGCATAACCTTAGGAAAATCCATGTGATTTGACCATTTTCACCCAAAGAACTCAGGACCAGGGTGGGCAGAGGAAGGCATTTATTATACTCCTCAAGAGAGCGGGGGCAGTGCTCACTAGGAGCCCTAACACCAATACAGCAGTAGGAGTGAGGGTAACCAGCTCCTCCACTCCTGTTTGAGTTATGGTTAGTTTACATTCTTCACTTTTTTACAGTTTATATAGGTAGGATAATAAGGATACAGAAGCAAAGTTGAAGTTAATTAGTTCTATCTTCCTTGTCTGAGTTAGGATTAGTCTACATTCTTTACTACCCTACGTTCCTTCTTTAACATATGTAGATTATGCAGATTAGTAGACTTGGACACTTGACCAGGACCTAACCTTTGAATTGACATGATAAGCTTAGACTGATTCAACCAGTTTAGGTTCTGTAGCTTCCCTGATCCCCGGCTGGCCGTTGTCTTGGTAGGTAAACTTTAACTCAGCTATGTGAATAGCTTCTGTGGGAGCAAAACCAGGTACCATACTATCTTTTCTTACAAAGTGGATTCTAAGGTTTCCTGAAATCAAAAAGAGGCTAAAAGACTGCAGATAGGCAAACGTAAAACAATAGCATCTTTTATAAAAATTCACCTCAAAATTAATTCTGTAAATTATGTAAAAATCAATTATGTAATTATTCACTGCTCATTATAACTAAGATGTCCAAGTGAGTACACTAAATGGCATTTTTTTTCTTCAACACGCAGCAGAATCCTCTTTGTCATCGTATATTTATCTCAGAGTTTTAGCCATACCAGGGAAAACTTGGTTTCATGGCCACAGACAGACCTCCTAAACCCCCTCAGATGGCTATTAAGGCAAACGCATGCCACGTGTCCTAGGGGAGACTGTCATAGGCTCATTAGTTTAGAGCTGGAAGGAAGGTCAGCTAGTTCAGGCTTCTCATTTTACAGCTGAGGAAACCAAAGCCCAGCGAAGTTAAGTGATTGGCCAAGGTCACACCTGATGATCGGCTGTTGCCTGATCAGGGTAAATTCATTCTTACATGTGTCATAAGAATTTTTAATTTCCTTTTACTAGTCTTTATTATTTGAAGTTTCTGAAAAAAAAGCCAGCTCAAAGTTATATGTTCACCTCACAATGGGAAGATGAGGGAACAAGTATTTATTAAGTGCCTATTGTATGCCAGATGCTGTGCAGCCTTCTTTACAAATATTACCCCACCCGCAAGCCTGAAAGGCAGATGCTAGTGTTATCCCCATTTTACAGCTGAGGAAACTGAGGTTAACTGATTTGCTCAGTCACACAACTAATGCCTGAGGCAAGTCTTCCTTCTCCAGGTCTAGGATTATAACAACGGGCCACTAGGTGCCATTCATGGAGTATGTCAGTGGGTTGTGTCTTCCTACGGGAAAGCTAACATTTTTTCTCTCCTGAGTTCTTTCTCTATCTCCCTTTAATGATTCCTTGAATGATTTTTTTCAGCAATTATTTTTGTTCAAGTATTTATGGTTTTTTCAGAATTAGTAAAAAGAAAAGGGAAAAATTTCTGGCAGAGATTCAGGAGAAGTAGATTCTATTCCTGGGAACTCCATTGTTTTCTATATGCCCCTGCTTCAACATGTGCAATTCTGCTGTCCACTTCCTTCCCAGCAGGAAGGTGAGCATGAATTAAGACAAGCCTTCAGGGTTTCACTGGTAGCTTCTTTAATTAGGGCTGGGGGCTAGGCCAGGCCACCTGACTTGTGTAAGTAAATAACGCCTTAAAAACTCTATAGTTACCTCATTTTCAAGCTGATGTACTTCAGTTAGCCACAAGGTGGAAGCATCATACAGAGATTATCAATAAACCTTGACCTGCTCTTTGTTTCGCCTTTCACTATGTGTCCTCAATCCCCCAAGGCCCCAGAAGAGCTGCTGAAAGCAGCTCTGAGGCAGTTGTGTGCACAAGTACTTTCCTCGTATCACCAGCCCCTTGAACAAAGTTGTGGTTTCCAGAACAGGGGGCCCTGCAAACAGTCGACACATTGTCAATAAGAACTGACAACAAGAGGTTAACAGGTACATTTTAATTTTTAATTGAAAGGTTTTTTTTAAAGCACACTTCTAAAAGGGACAGAATTAATCAATATGAATTTATTAAGCATCTATTATGTGCCAGAAATACTTAGGCAACAGGAGGTCATTGGCAAAAAAGAAACAATGCCTACCCTTCAAGGAGCTTGCACTCTATCTGGGCAAATAACATAGACATATGTAAGTATATACAAAGTAAATACAAGCAAATGGAGGAGAGGGGCTTGCATGTAGGGAGAAGGGGAAAGGTTGCCTGTGGGTGGCAGGTACCTTGAAGGAAGCTTGAGATTCTAAGAGGTAAAAAGTGAAGAGGGAGTGAGTTCCAGGCATGGAGGACAGCTTTTGCGAAGGTATGAGATGGGAGAGGAAATATTGTGTGTGAGGAGTAGCATGAACAAATACAAATTACAGACTCTCAAATTTAAAAAAAAATTTTAATGATAAGAGTACAATTATTTCATTTTGCCTTCTCCCTTTTTTCTGAACTTGTCCTTTGCTGGTTCCAAAGTCCCATGATACCACTTTCTTTTCACTTTCACACTAATATATGTTCCTCCTAATTTTCTTGACTTCTCTTGATGTGGTGTTTGCAGTGCCTGATTAATAAAACCGAGGGTCTTGGCGAATAGATAGATAGATAGATAGATAGATAGATAGATAGATAGATAGATTAAAAAGATAGATAATAGAAAAGACACATAGATAGAAAAGATAGATGATAGAAAAGGTAGATGATAGAAAACAGAAAAAAACAGAAAAAATGATAGATAGATAGATAGATAGATAGATAGATAGATAGATGATAGGCAGGCAAGTGGGCAGACAGATATAGATATAGATAGATGAGTCAGCCCCAATGTATCTTTAGCTCCAAATGGAGTCTCAAGATGGCCAGGACTCAACTCCTTAGAAGGAAGCTGGGGCAGAGGAGGAGGCAGAAGGGAAATGACAGCTGAGAACTAAAAAGAGTAGGGAAGTATTGTTATGTATGATGGATAGAGGGCACTTAGGTCAAGATTAGTAAATTGACACTATGCTCAGAAAGGCTCCATCCTTTCATTGGTCAGGGCTCAAAACTGAGTTAACAAAGTTCATTCAGGTCTTTGAAAATGTCACTGCCTCCTAAGAGAAGCATTGGCCTGTGTCATCCGTAGTCTAGTCACTTAGCTGGTTATTGGAATTAACCTTCAAACCTTAGCCTGACTTTCCTCATCATGCACCACATGTCTGAGGATAACCCTGGAACTTGTTGTGCTAGCACGGACACCACAAGGAAGATACCGAAGAAGAAAAGAAAGGAGAAAAGTTGTGAATCCCAGAGATTTCATCTTTAGAAGAAAATACTTCCCTGATCCCTTGGGTAGTGACTGTAAAACGATGGCTGAGTGGCAGGGAAAGGAGCCATTAAAAGCAGTTTTGAGGCAGTCGTGTGCAGATGTATTTCCCTCACATATTAGGGAAACTGGTCAGAGAACCGAAGGGCCTGCCCTGAGTTCCATTCATCACACCAGATGATCAATAACCCCGAAATACCTGGCACACTGTTCAGCACTGAGACTGTAGATACCCAATTCAATCTGATGCCAGTGGCATAACTCAGCAAGTAGAGGGACTTTCTGCCAATGTATAGCAGAAGGAATACAGAATCCCAGCTCAAATTTGCCCCTACCCTCCCTCAACCCTATGATAATGACGATGTCTCATATCTCTTCTATATCTTCCCCACAGTGCAGGGCTGAGCACACATAGTAAGTACTCAGCAAATATTGGTGGAAAAATTGGCAGTTTCAATGTATATAGTCTAGAGGTGGGCAGGGTGAGAGAAATGGAGCTCCTGGCAATGTTGTTGTTCGGTCATTTCAATCAGATCTGACTTCAGAGTCACAGAGCTAGTAAGCGTCTGAGGCCAGATTTGAACTCAGGTCTTCCTGACTCCAGGTTTGGTGTCCTGCCATTGTAAGGTTAATGGGGAATAAGATCTTCCTCACCCATCAATAGGCCTCAGGTGGAGCCCATTAAGGGAAGCTTGCTTGTAGGAAGCCTTCTACACCTTTTGTTAATTTCTAATTAGGCAGTGAGCCTAAAGAGTATATCTTGTGAGAGGTGAGCTTTTGCTTTGGGGGCTTACTTATGAGAAGAATGTTGTGATTCCCTGCTCAAGACTCTGAAGGGCCACGTGTTCAGAGGTCCTCCACTCATCAGAAATAAAGGCTCTCTTGATTCACTGGTGGATGTAAAGCTTTGATTCAGGCAGTAGAGCCCCCTCTGTTGGTCTTTATTTCTCTTTATATTTTTTTCCATGTAATTAAAGAAGATTATTGACTCCTTTTAAGTTGCTTTCTTTAGTAGAGCAGATCTAAAAACCTGCACAAGTAACCATCCTGGGTATGGTGGTGTGGTTGCTGCTACAGCCACCTAGCTGCCCTGCTCCCAGGATTAGGTTCTGCTAATTTGGGCATTTGAGGTGAGGGCGAAAGTGCAGTTCTTGAACTGTCACAGGAGGTAGAATTTCCTGATTATTCCTCTGCCAGTAAGTCTTCTGGAGAAAATAATTGCCAAGCCCTACTGTGACCCAAAGGTCTGCTGGAACTCAGTACAGTTTCCAGCCCAAGATCTGTTATCCTATATCTGTGTGGGCAACAGCCATTGATAAATTATGGAAATTAAAGTATCACCTTTCTTCTTTTCCTTCTTTCTTCCCTTCTTTTTTCTTCCTTTTCTTCTCTCCCTCTTCCCTCCCTCCCTCCTTCCTTCTCTTCCTCCTTCCTTCCTTCCTTTTCCTCCTTCCTTCCTTCTCTCCTTCCCTCCCTCCTTCCTTCTCTTCCTTCCTTCCTTCCTTCCTTCCTTCCTTCCTTTTCCTCCTTCCTTCCTTCCTTCCTTCCTTTTCCTCCTTCCTTCCTTCCTTCCTTCCTTCCTTCCTTCCTTCCTTCCTTCCTTCCTTCCTTCCTTCCTTCCTTCCTTCCTTCCTTTTCCTCCTTCCTTCCTTCTCTCCTTCCCTCCCTCTCTCTACCTGTCTGTTTATCTATCTTTCTATAGCTAGGTGGTACAGTGGATGGAGGGCTGGTCTTGGAGTCAAAAAGACTTATCTTTCTGAGTTCATATTTGACCTCAGACACTAGCTGTGTGATCCTGGGCAAGTCACTTAACCCTGTTTGCCTCACTTTCCTCATCCATCAAATGAGCTGGAGAAGGAAATGGCAAATCACTCCAGTATCTTTGCTGAGAAAACCCGAAATGGGATCAGGAAGGGTCAGACGCTACTGAAACATTTCAATGTCTATCTTTTCTCGGTCTTGTCTACTTCCCTGCCTGCCTGCCTGTCTTGTCTGTCTGTCTCTCTGTCTCTCTGCCTATCTGGAGAAGTTAAGAGCAACCTCCTTGGTCCTTTTCCTCCAAAGAAAGGAACACAAGTCCTGTTCAGTGTTTGCATTCATGAAAGAACCTGGTTTTTCCCAGTGCCCCTCCCCCACCTCCAGCCTGAGGATCAGGGGCTCGATTGCGTGAATGAAAGGTCTGTGGACATCTCTTTGATGCTGTGCAAGAAAGACACTTGAGGAGCAGCCCCCACTACCAGTTTGGTCCTTCTATCCTTGCTGAGGAGACTGTCCAGGATCTGAAAGCAGCCCTTTTAAAGAGGAGGGGTAGGGCAAAAAAGTCAGGGGGTGGGGAGAGGAAGGAGGGAGAGATGGAAGGGAAGATAGAACAAGAAGTGGGGGATTTGGAATTCTACTTTTGTAGGTACTAAAAACAATGATCAGAATTTTGTGTAACATGATCTCATCCAAATTTCTTCAAAAGTCTATAAATTATATTGATTTAAATGATTTTCCACATCAGCAAACTGGTTCTTTTTTCAATGGGAGAAGCAACATGCAAGTCCTTTGACATCCTATTCTTTGGGAAATGTGAGATTTTGTACAAGGCAGGGCAGCTAGATGGTTCAGTGGTTAGAGCACTGGGCCTGGAGTCAGGAAGACCTGAGTTCAAATCCAACCTCAGGCACTTACTAGCTATGTGACCCTGGGCAACTCACTTAGCTTCTGTTTGCCTTAATCCACTGGAGAAGGAAATGGCAAACTACTCCAGTATCATTGTCAAGGATATACCATGAACAGTATGGTCCATGGGATTATGAAGAATCAGATAGGACTGATCAACTGAATAACAAGTGTTTTATAAGAAGAACAGGTGGGTATTTGTAACTAAGACTGCTTGAGGGAGAAGGTAGGTGGTCCAGATTTTCTTCTCACTAAATCTGACCTCAAGATAGAAAGGGAAAATGAAAAAGACCCTGCCATTTGAGCATCAAGGCACATTTGAGTTTCGGTAAAGTTACTTCATGATCTCTTTGTTCCAAAAAACATTGAACGACAGTGCCTGCTACGTTCAGAGAAGGCACTGTGCTCAACCTTTTAAAGAAAAAGGAATAATCAACTGAATTCTTGATAATTCTTATGCTAGACTATGCCTTAAAACTTTGAATGTTTCCTGCAAATTCATCAGGAGAAAAAAAAAAAAGGAAAATCCAATCAGTAATACAGATATTTCCAAATAATGCCAACAAAGGTAGTACTGGCAATACGTGTCTGTCCACAAAGGCTCATGTGATACTGAGAACCATACATAGTTCAGATTTGGTGTGTCTGAAAGCTCCATGACCTTTGCCCACTCTGATTGGTATTGGTGTGTATATATAGCAAGAGACCAGGACCAAATTCGTGTTCCTACAAGGACGATTCTCTTAGAACAGTGGAGAAGTTCTGTGTGAGAGACAGCTGGCCCCAGCAATTCCCCCAATCGTTCAAAGGAATGATTTAGTAACATTCAACCACAGGGAGTCTGGCTACACTACAGAATGGAGGAAACTTTCATTTCCTTTTTCCAATCTCTCATATCCTTCAATTCCAAGGTTTTTAGACATAGTCTAGTAAAAGAATTAGCAAGAATTCAAAGTTGATGCTTAATTTATTTTTCCTTGAAGAGTCAAGTACAGTGCCCACATTAGACACTTGTTAAATATTTGCTGAATGAATGCTAATATATGTCTATATAGTGTTTTTTCCAATTACATGTAAAGACAATAACATTTATTTTTTATTTATGGAATAAAGCAAACATTTCTATAACATAGTACAATAAAAGATGATTGCACATGAAACTGTAAGTCTACTATGCATAACTTGCTATTTCTTTCAAATATACAACAAAATTATCATATATGTATATATTTCTTTTTTTCCATTTTTTCTTCCCTCCTCCGCCATTAACATTTATTTTAAAAAATTTTAAGTTCCAAAATTTTCTCCCTCCTCCCTCCACTCCCTTAAAACAGTAAGCAATTTGATATAGGTTATATATGTGCAATCATGTTAAAACATATTTCCATATGAGTCATGTGGTGAAAGAAGAAACAGACCAAAAGGAAGAAAACATGAAAAAAAATAAAGTGAAAATAGTATGCTTCAATCTGCATTCAGACTCCATTAGTTCTTTCTGTGGAGATGGATAGCATTTTCTATCATGAGTCCTTTGGAATTGTCTTGGATCATTGTATTACTGAGAAAAGCTAAGTCATTCATAGCTGACCATCATACAATGTTGCTGTCACTGTGTACAATGTTCTGGTTCTGCTCATTTCACTTTGTATCCATTCATATAAGTCTTTCAAGGTAAATCCACCTGCTTGTCATTTCTCATAGCAAAATAGAATTCCATCACCTTCATATACCACATCTTATTTAGCCATTCCCCAATTAATGGGCATCCCCTCAATTTCCAATTTTTTGCCACCACAAAAAGAGTTGCTATAAATATTTTTGTATTCATAGGTCCTTTCTGCTTTTTTATGACCTCTTTGGGATACAGACCTAATATTGATATTTCTGGATCAAAGGGTATGTATAGTCAAAGCCCTTTGGGCATAGTTCCAAATTGCTCTCCAGAATGGTTGGATCAGTTTACAACTCCACCAACAATGTGAATGCTAACATATTAATTGCATTTATTGCCTCTTTCAGGAATTTTTTTGTTTAGTTGTCATGTATGAGGTGGGATATTAACCCATAGCTTCTTGATTCCAAATCCAGGCCTCTCTCCGCTATCCCACATTGTAAACTCTTTGTTGAATGGCTACCCTAAAAAGCAGCCAGGTTCTTCTTCCACATCTGGATAAATATGCTGTTCTCCAGCAGTGACTTACACTAATCTAAACAAGGTATTCTATTTTAAAACCTAGGTTACTGCCCCTGTCTATCTAATTCAATTGAACAGGCATCCATTAAGCATTTACTATGTGTTTGGCCCCTTAGTAGGCCCTGGCATAGCAAAGACAAAAAAAAAAAGTTCCTGTCCTCAAGGAGTTTATATTCTAGGTGGGGAGAGGAAGAAAAATACAGCATACACATAGAGAAGTGAATGTAAAGTGAATTCAAAATGAAAAGGCAAATGCCTAGTGTAGAGGAAGTCTGGGAGTCGTGTTTTGAAAGAAACTAGGGATTCTGTGGAGGAAAGGTAAGGAAGGAGAGCATCCCCAATGTGAGGACAGTCTGTGCAAAGAGACAGAAGAAGAAGGAGAAAGAATGTCAGGTAGAGAGAACAGTGAGGAGGACAGTCTGGTGGGTGCATAGAATTTAAGAAGCAGAGAAAGGTGAAATTAATTGGAATAGATATGCTGGAACAGAGTTGGGAGGATTTTAAAGGCCCTATGACATATAGGCTGGTTTTGAAAAGAGACCAAATGGAAATATAAAAAAGTAAAAATCCAGGCACTTTTCCAACCTTTTTTTTTTTTAACCCTGGATAGGCAGGGTAGTACATTGGAACGAGTGCTTCACTTAGCATCAATAGGCTTGAGTTTGAATCCAGACTCTAGGAGTAGCTGTGAGACTGACTATACACACACTATTAAATTTCTCTGAATTTTACTTTCCATTTCTCTAAACTGACAACTATCTATGCTATATAACATCACCCAGATAATATTGGCATTAAAAAAAAGTTTTGTAGCAGCGAGTTGGTATGGATTGTTAAAAGTACAACACAGTTGTACCAATATGACCTGGTCCAATCTTCTCCTCCTCTTTAATTCTAGACTCTATGTATTATTCATCTATAATGCTTGTCCAGCATAAATGTATTGGTAGATTAACTTGAATGGATGTTTGTCCATTTGCAGGTCATAATCTGGGCAATATACATTCTTTATCCACTTTGTTTTTTCTGTGTGGATGGCTAGGCCTATTTCTTTTGGGTGACCTTCAGTTCTATTGAATAAGCCTGTGATATTCTGGGATTTGATTCAATAAGTAGAAGAGTATCTGGAGAACATCGTCATCTTTAGTAAATTACTCTTCCATTTGAATTTTTTTTTTGGGCAGAAAGTATATTTAACTTTTATTTCTTTTTGCCTCTTTTTTATTTAATATATTTAGTTTTCAGCATTGATTTTCACAGGAATTTGAATTACAAATTTTCTCCCCATTTCTACCCCCCCCCCAAGATGGAGTATATTCTGGTTGCCGTGTTCCCCAGTCAGCCCTCCCTTCTGTCACCCCACTCCCCTC
>JAQQSZ010016731.1:0-10958 GCA_028646595.1 Phalanger gymnotis
ATATCACAGTCATGGACAGGTCCAGGGGTGACATCCAAATGCATCAGAGGGTGACATCTGGCTTAGGCATCTGCAGGTGGATGGTACTAAGCCTGCAGGAAACAAATCTCACAAACAAATTTAACAGACAAAAATCCAAAAAGAAACAAAGAGACTATCATAACCTCATTCACAATAGAATACATGAGTCAAGGGTACAACTTCATAATTATTTTCTCCTGGGTAAACCACTGTTACAGTATTGTCTTTCCCATGTGCTATAATTTTGGAAGCCTTTGGAATATCATCTGGCTTCTGCTTTACTCATAATTTAGCTCCCAATTTTATTCTATCGGTAGAACCAAATTTTTCCTCTCCTCTGACAGTTATTTTGGAAGGAGGGTCAGTTTTCACAAGAGGTATTGTTTCACAAGGAATAATAATCAATTGAACTATTCTATCATTTTTACACAACTGTGTAGGTTCTTCACCCAAATTCTGGAATGTCACAATAATTTCTCCTTGGTAACTAGAATCTATCACTACAGCCAATACATGTATTCCCTAGTCTCTTTGAAGGTGTGACTCATTTGGATACAAGGGTTAAAGATCTGCAGGATTTGTAGGGGCAGTTGTTCCTTCTCTATTCCAACTGCTATGAACCCTCTTATCTCAGTACATTTTGTATAGCTCATTAGTTGGAATACCATCCATTCTTCTAAAATCTACCCCTGCTCTCAATAGAGCAGTAAACATTTCTTTTCTTGTCATTCTATTCTGACTTTGAATCCACTTGCTACTTACCTTTCCCTCCTGAAGAAATTTCTTTTCCCCAGTCTCCTAAGTCACTTAACTGTGAGATCTTATCCAGCACCTCTGAAAGAGGGGTACCTACTTCTGCAATTAGCAAAGTCAAAATTATGTGTCTATAAGTGAGGGGTGATGTCTCAACAATCAAATTCCTATGAGAGACTCCCAAGGGAGTTTCATAATAAACTTCAGCATTCCCTATCACAATAGCAGTCTTCATTATCATTCATTATATTGAATACCAGGGTCTATCTGCAATAGACCACATAGAATCAGCAGGGTGTTCTGTATTACAACCTGTTGCAGCCAAAGCTAACACAATGGTTGTTTGGTTACCTCCTTGCAAATGATAATCCCTAAAAGCTTGCTGTACAAAAGAATTCTGACTAATACTTATGAATCTCATACAATCCACAGTATCTATAGACACGGTGGCCCCTTCATCACTGATTCTCACCACCCAAGATATTAATGATTCTCTCATTCTCTGGGTGAACCTATTCAAGATATCTGTGATTTCCTGCTGTGTAAAATCTTCCAAAACCTCCTTGAACACGATCCTGAGTTTCTTGCCTCCTTTGCTCTATGGGGTACACTCCTGTTTGAGGAGGGAGAAGAGTCAGATGTCAAAGCAGGGTACATGCCCCTTCAATCCCAAAACAGCGTTGTCCAACTCAACTTTTATTCCTTTACCCCTTACACTGTTTCTTACAACACAGAACTAATGCACAGCAGTCCTATGAGAGATTGTCAGCCTCAAGTTCCCAGAAAAAAAAAACTTAATAAAAATTGCAATGAGTAAACCAAAAGGCATTTATTAAATGCCTACTATGTATAAACAGAAAAACAAAAATGTAAATGAAAGCATCCCTGCCCTTAGAGTGCTTCAATTGGCCTTGGCCCATGTTTTGGAACTAGAGCCACGAAGGAAACAAGACATTGATATGGATAGAGAGGTGCTCCTTCCTTCCCCAAAGTGACCACCGTTCTTGAACTTTTTTTCCCCTTGAAGTCCCCAGGAAGTCCAGTGTGGTCTGCACCGCCACATCTTCCCCTGGATACTCTTCACTGTCCCCCACGTAGCCCCTATGGCACTGTGACGTCTATACCCTACAACTGAATTTGTCCTTAGTGCAAAGCACACTAAATACTGGACAGAACCCAAGTCTCATATAACTTTTACAAATGCTGGATCCATTTGTAGCCCATAGCTACTTAACTACATAGGTTACCTGATGAGTGATGGCAGGAATGGCATTTGACAGTAATTAGGGAAATTCCCAGTGGAGGGAAATCTGTTCTTTGCCTAGGACACAGGAAAAGAGTGACCAGAACAAAACAGAACAAATGTATTTCAAAGGTCAGGTAGTCCATTACCAGAAAGGCTGGGATGGTTGTTGAGGGGGTGGCAAATCCAAAGGTGTGAAACAAAACATGTGAACTCACACAGGTCAGAGTCCAAAAGCAAGTGTGTCTGATGAATACTAGGAAGCCCAAATGAAGAAACTGCCAGGGACCTTGGGCTTTGTCTGAATTCAAGCTATTTCCTAAAGCTTAGCTCTTTTTATTCTAGAGGCTTATATGCCCTGCCCCAGCTTATGGCTTTGAGAGCCTGCAGGAGCCCCAGGCAGGCTGTATACTGCTGATTCAGCCACCCCTACTGAACACTGGCCCATACATTACCTGGTCTTGGTGAAACACACTTGTCAGGTTTGCAGTATAAGCCATGATAAAGCATCCTGGTGAGTAATTCTGGAACCTATGTGACTGTGTTTTTGTTCAAGCCAGGAGAAAATATTATCTTAATATGCCACAAAATAATAGCCAAGAAAGTCTGCCCAGACCTCACTGATCAGGTATTAGAGGATTACAGGTGCCCTGTCTAAAACAAAGGTCATGATGATATCCAAATTACGTTCCAGGGGCTATATTATGTTCACCTCTGGTCCTAACAAAGAAGGATCTGTCCCTCATAAATCCAACCCTCATAAACGGAACTTGACTTATGTGCATGCTACCTGGGCTCTAACAATAATGTCAGCAGTCAGCAAGGAGCAGGTAATAGTTGTGAATGGATATTGCATTGATACCTCGACCATTGACTCAGGGGCACTACTTGCCTCCATTTTGGGAGGATAAGAATAAGGACTGATTAGAGACTTAACCTGGAATTTCAATGGCATAAGGAACTCTCCAGTAAAGAAATTCCCTCTACCAAGAGAGTTACTTAGAGCACTGAGGGGTTAAATTACTTTCCCAGTGGCACAAAATCCACTATCTCTCAGAGACAAAACTTGAATCCAGGTTTTCCCAATTCCAAGACCAGCTCCCTATCTGCCACATAGCTGCCTCTCTTTTTTTCCCTTTTGTGAGATTAAAAGAAAAATGTCCTTGCTGGCAGTCATGAAGGTCAAATGGCTCCTCTCGTGTTGTCTCAGGTATATTCTCATATTTTTTGTATCTTTCCATTTAATGCATATTAATAAGAGGGGAGATAGAGAGGAGTGGAGGCAGGAGATATCTGTAGGATATGGATGATGTACTGGGTACAAGATCTATAGGATAATTATATTCATGGTGCAATGGCAACTGGTCTGCCTTCTATTCTAAAGAATTTCTTTGAGTCTTAGTAATCACTGAGAATCCCACCAATCTTTCCCTTAAGGAAAGGTGGCTGTGGTTGAAATGGAAGCCTTGGGTATGTCCTAGGTATGACCACAAGGTTCTTTCTCTGGAAAATTGCAAGGGCCCAGCCTCTATCTAATACTAGGATTTTACTACCCCTGACATGAAAATCCAAATATTACTTTGGTCATACCCATGTCAATTACTCCAAGGACAATACCTTCTATGAAGGGAGATTGGGCTCAGACTACTTCAGCACCTTTTCCAGGCATCAGCTTTGCCCTGTAATGTAACCACCTTCTCTGAAAGAAGCTTTTCCAAAAAAGGTTCTCTCCAACTCCTCAAATGGCTTCAGAAAATATTGTCTAAAGCCTGAATCTGGACTCAGTCACCCTTTGGATCCTACCTTTTTTGCCCTAGATGATAATACTAACATATCTTTATCTAAAAGGTAACCATGGTAGGCATCCTGCTCTTCCTTCCCTGAAATATCATGCTTCTTGAAAAACCTCACTCTTCTGGACAGAAACTCTCGCTTCATTCTTGGTTCACTTTATTTCCCAAGGCCTTAGTGGGAAATATTTAACATCGGTGAGCCTAATTGTCAGATATAGATATAGATAGTTGTTGCAATAGAAGCAAAGGCCTGGTTCTCCAATAGCCTAGGATATTACAGTGCCATATTTGCTCCAAGTTTCATAGATTCTCAACCTCAAATGGCTTTCTCTTTAGACTCATTAACCAAAATCTACCCTGTCCTTCTCAGGGGTAATGTGCTATATAGTGGATATCCTATTAGCATCTGGAAGACCTGGGTTTGAATACCACCTCTATCAGTTAATAAGTTGTGTCACTTGGGCAAGTCCCTTAATCTCTCTGATCCTCAAGTGAGATAATAATACCTTGAAGGGTTATTGTAAGGCTGAAATGAGACTGCTCCCTTTAAGTACTACACAAATCTTAAAGTGGTATCTGAAGGTCACTGATTTACACTGGCAAATTTACTAACCTGGCCAAGTCTATAGGCATCAAATATATCAATACTTTAATTCCTTATTAACACCCTCCTAAGTACAAGGTTTCAACCAATATTGATCCCTCCCTACCCAAAATAGCTCTGGGCTCCTAAAATTCCCGACTGGCCACCTTGTCTTATTCCTAGCATAGAAGATTGCTGCACTGACTTTCCACTGGAGGTATCTAAACATAGGTAAGAGCTCTCCCTAAAAATGTCAATAATTTCCCCAAAGTGGGTTGCCTTCTTCCAGCAGGGTCAGCATCCAATAGAAAGCAGCTTCTCCTAAATTTCCTATAATGAAAGTCATCCTGAAAAAACTTTTAGGTTTTATTTTTAAACACTTATAACCCTCTGTTGGAACCTAGCTCTGGACCACAATACAGTTATTTTACCGGGATCCCAACAGCCACTGAGGTCACGAAGGCTTCATTCAAGGAAAGCTCTGGGAGAAAAGTGCCTGAAAAAAAAAAGAAGTAGGTGGAATGCAGTTTACAAGACATATCATGAGAAGTATGGGGAGATGCTGGTTGCTGGGTGCTATGATTCTTTCACTCAAGGAGATTATTATACTATTTTTACATTTAAAGAGATAATTACTGCCATCAAGGGTGGTGTGGCTGATACAGTGGTAGCAGTTGAGGTTGATGGGGCTCTGTGGTGCTAAACATACCTGAATCACTGAAAATGCTGCTCAGAAACATACTTTCTCTCCCTCTTATTCTGAGCTACAGAGAAAACCATTGTGTTAACTGTCCTCTCTACAGAGTCACAGACATTTCTTCTTCCAGTCATAAGCATTTAGCACTGCCTACTCTATTTCCAATAAACTGTTCAAGCAAGTTTTTCCTTCCCCCTCCCCCCACTCTTCCCATTTTTCTGAATATCTTTCTGTCTCTCTGTCTCTCTCTCTCTCTCTGTCTCTCTCTCTCTCTGTCTCTCTCTCTCTCTGTCTCTCTCTGTCTCTGTCTCTGTCTCTCTCTTTCTCTCTGTATCTTTCTGCTATTGGATATCTACTGCTGCATAAATATATATGTGTGTATATATGTATATATATATATGTATGTATGTATGTATATATATATGTATGTATGTATGTATATATATATATAGCTAAATTTATTTGGGGGTGAGAGATGGATGATAAAAACTGGGAGAAAATGAGTCTGAAATAAGAGTAGGAAATGCATTTAACTTCCTCCTCTTCAACCTCCTCCTGCCTGAATGAGAAGTGTGGGAGTGACAGCTAAGCAATGGGTTTTCCTCAGGAACTCACAACCTCAGTGGTGCTGCCTATGACATCTTTCTAAGCCAGCCCAAGGTGATATACAAAAGAAATAAAGCAAAGAAAGAAATTAATAATCTGGAGTCAGCATTTCCCTAGACTTAGACTATTTTTGTTAGTGAACCAGAAGCCCAAGTATAGCTCACCACACGGGCTCCCGTAAGCTTCTCTATCTCCATTACCCTATTCATTAACAACATATGGATATTTCATGTCATACTTGGGAACCTGACACCCACCACCCCACCCCTAATCCTCACCCCCCACCCCGCAAGCCTCCCCTTCTGTTTTATGTACTAGTTCACCCTGACCAAAGCAGGTCAATACATGGCCTTTCTGCCCTTGAAAACTGGACAGGACATTCTAGCAGGGTGAGGTGGGGAAGGAAACAGTGCTGCCATCCCTGCCCACTAGAAGTGGGAATGGAAACCCACTGGAGCAAGGATTTACTGGGCAATTAGTATAATCTGATGGAACGAATCCTCCTGGGGAAAGAAGACTGGGTCCAAAGGCGTGACCCAAGAGAGTAAACAGAAAGCTGTAGCAAGTCAAATGATAGCTCAAAAAAAAATCCAAGCAGGGAAGCAGGAGGAAGGAGGAAGGAAAAGGAATTTGAAACAATGATCCAAGGCTGGAGTGGGTCAACACACTACATGAGAGGACAATAGCTATTAATAGATGATGGTGTGAGTTCCCACAGCTCCTCTGCTCAAGACAGCTTTCTTTCATGTAGACAAATTCTAGCCGTACTCCTTCCTAGTTTTACTGTGTCCATGTGGCTATATAGTTAGATCCTGATTATTGTAAATAATGAATCCCATGAAATGCTGGCATTATTAGAATCTGCACTGCATATTTCCATTGCGCTGGACCCAGTTATTATATTTTCCATAATCTTGAATAGCGTGAATTTCAACACACACAACTACTTCATGGGATTCACTATTCACATTCATCAGAACCTAACTATAAGTCCTAGAGGTGCTCACAATTTTCTCATCTGCAAATTGGGACTCATAATGCATATACTACTACTACTTACTCCACAAGATTGTTGTGAGAAAAGAACTTTGTAGACTTGAAGATTCTGGCTACCTATGAACTTATTCTCTGACAGTAGCCTAGTAGTCAGATATTGGATTTCATGGAGCTACTCTCCAAGCCTTAGCATATTGAGCTGACTCCTCCAATCAATCAATAAACATTTATTAAGTGCCTACTACTTGCCAGGCACTATGCTAAGATCTGAGTATCAAGGGAATAGAAATCAATATCCATGGTGACAATGGAATCATGAAGTCTCAGGTTCTCAAGCCCCTATAGAGTACAGAACACTATTAAGTATTAATTAAATGCCTAAATCAGCATGGCTTAATGGATAGAAAGCTGGCCTCAAAGCCTGTGTAGCCGAAGATTGGGGCTCCTTTCCCCACCCTGACTCACATTGGCAGATTTAGTCTACAGAGTACCACCAGCTATTATTCTCCTTAGGGGCCTACGGGAAACCCAGAGTTGGGTACTGAC
Organism: Phalanger gymnotis; assembly: GCA_028646595.1. Lineage (NCBI taxonomy): Eukaryota > Metazoa > Chordata > Mammalia > Diprotodontia > Phalangeridae > Phalanger > Phalanger gymnotis. The sequence goes on from JAQQSZ010016731.1 coordinate 7,239, forward strand.
TACCCTAGTACTATATAGCTCATGCAGTATTAGCGTACCCCTTACAATGACTATCAAATGATACCATTTATACCATCTAACATATACCAGACTTAATTAGCTTTTAGTTAGGGCTGTATAGTAAGAATATTTGGTACAAAACATCCTCCACTTCAAAATCTGAGACACATTCCCCAACAAATATACTCAGAGTCCAGGGGAAAGTGGACACAAGCATCTGAGAGCTCCTGTGGCAAAGAGGTGAACTCACACCTTTCAATTGTTACAAGTCTTTTTCTCCCTTCTTAAAGACCCTTTGAAGTTCCCTTTGTGTGAGGTAGTGAAAGAATAAAGTGTGAAGGCTTCACAGGGAATACATATATACATATATATATATATATATATACATATATTTGTATGTATGTATATATATGCTTGTGTGTGTATTTATATATTATATATGTATTTATATCTAAAATGTTTGAGAATCAATATTTAGAGAAAAGGGAAATGGGAAGAATTTGAGTCTGTGGAAATCTAATTATTTAGCCTTTAGGAATGTCTTTCTTCCCCTCCTTCTTTAGATTTATAAATGTCACCTCAGCTGTGTATGGAATACAAGATTGTGAAAGCTCCCCTGTGAATAACTCAGGCAAGGACCTCACCAGGCCTATGTTTCGTTTTCCTGTAAATCATATGATTTCGAGGCAACCAGATGGTATTCCCTTCTCCCCTTCCCCCTTGCCTAGTTCCCCCTATAAGGTAATTCTGTAGTTTCTGTGCTTGTATTGGGTAAAAACTTATTTCTTTATTCCTGGTTAGATTGCAAGGCCACTTGTCTCCCGCCAACGAGGATGGGGTCTAGTCTCTGGGGTGGGATTTCTTAGAATTGTTTGTACAAGGGTATATATCTCCCTGCTTGCCTTCTCTCCCACCCCACCCCCACTATCTCTCATCACTGCTAATCCGCTCTGGTAGTGAGACAGATGCCCAACTCTCATGAGACTTGATCAAATAAAGCTTCTGTTTTTCCTAACCTGAGAAACCTCTTTTTTTCACTTGAGTCGGTGGTCTTCTGACCCACACCTTTATGTATGATGTAACCTCTTAGGGATGGTCTCTTAGGTATATGGTCCTGAAAATTCCTGTCCTTGATGTGCCTAGTTTGCTCTGAGATCTCAGTGCAGAGTTATCATCAGTCACTGTTGTTCCAGGAACATTTATAGGATGCTGATAAGAAGTCCAGATTCTCCAGCGTTTAAAAGTTTGTAAGTTCCCCCTTTTGGTAAAGAAGGGTAGGGAAGAGACTCTTCTCCTCCCCTATGCCAAGGCAATTTCTTCTCAGGCAATGGCTTCCACATTGAGATAGCAAGGCACTCAAACTCTGGAATCTATATTGTCTTTCCCAGCTCATGCAAGTTCCACAGCTCATTACTGAGTCTTATCAACCATTCTCAATACACTTCCAATATAGCATTATTTCATTTTATCCAGTGTCAAGAAGAATTCTACTCCTTCTCAATTTGATTAACAAGGTTGTTCAAACTAAACTTGATTCAATGCCTTTTGATTGATTGATCGACCAACTGATTCACTATATGTGTTCTTGCCTGATGAAGTTATTAGGGCATGTTGTTGTTGTTAAGTTGTTTTTAGTTTTGTCTGACTCTCTGTGACCTCATTTTGGGTTTTCTTGGCAAAGATACTAGAGTGGTTTCTCATTTCCTTCTTTATCTCATTTTATAGAAGAGAAAATGGAGTCAAATAGGATTAAGTGACTTTCCCAGGATCACACAGCTAGTAAATGTATGAGGCAGAATTTCAATTCAGGTCTTCCTGACTCCAGGCTCTACATACTATGCCATCTATAGCATCTTGTTATTTAGTTAAATGGAGTAGAAGTGATGTATTGGTTCAATTCATCCTGTCCTTATACCAGGAGAGCATGGGTTCACATCACACCTCTGGCACATAATGGTTATGTGAACCTGGGAGAGTCCCTTAAATGTTCAGTGCCCTAGGAACTCTCTAAAATTTTAAGTTATACAGAAGGTATGGACCTTCAGCAGTGGAGGAGTTGCTTGTGTCAATGAAATCACAGGTCCAGTCCCTTTCCCTATAAAAATAGAGTACAAGGAACTAACAATAGGTTGAGGATTAGACCCTTGCACAAATGGTGAAGGTGAAATCTGAGGTCTCTGAGCTGAAAGCAAAAGAGAATCTTGTGAATGTGATCATTAATAATTTCTATAAGCTCCTAATATATATGTGTGTATACACACACACACACACACACATATACACACATATATATATGCACATATATATACGTACACACAGGCAGATAGATAGATAGGGACCAATTCACCTATATAGGCTAAATCAAACCACCGTTGAACCAGAGCCAAGTATGACTATTCAAATATGGGTATTTTAGGGAGAAACTACAGCAACTGAAGAAGCAGCCATACAAAGGTACAGACCAAGAGAAGATCACACTCCCAGGGACCACTTAGAACATTGATTCTTAATTTGTGTGTGTGTGTCATGAATACCATTTGCAATTCTGGTAAAGCCTATGAATTCCTTCTCAAAATAATGTTTTTAGATGCATAAAATAAAATGCATAATATTGTAAAAGAATTTTGTTGTATTAAAATAAAGTGAAGTCTATGGCCAAGATGGCGGCTGGAAAGCGTTAGCTCCCCACCAAGTCCCTCCAAAAACCTATAAAAAATGGCTCTGAACCAGTTCTAGAACTGCAGAACCCATGAAATAGCAGAGGGAAGCAGGGGTCCAGCCCAGCGCAGCCTGGATGGTCTGTGGGTGAGGTCTACCCCGCACGGAGCTGGGAGCGGATCAGAGCTGAGCCCAGCATGGCGGCACAGACCAACCAGACCAGGAGCCAGGCAGAGCATGCCCTAGCGCCCTGAATCAGTGATCTGTGGCAGTTGCAAGACTTCTCAACTCACAAACACCAAGGACAACAGAGAAGAACTTCAGAACCCACAAAACAGCAGAGAGAAGCAGGACACTAGCCCAGGACAGCCTGGATAGTCTCTGGGTAAGGTCTGCCCCACACAGAGCTGGGAGCAGAGCAGAGTACCAGAGCCCAGCATGAGCGGTGCGGACCAGCCAGACCAGGAGCCAGGCGGAACATGCCCTAGCACCCTGAACCTGTGAGCTGTGGCAGTTGCCAGACTTCTCAACCTACAAACACCAAAAACAAAAGAGAAGGTTAGTGGGAAAAGTTGCTGGAGACAGGGAGTTTGCTGTTTGGCCACCACCCCAGGGGCAGTGGAGGTGGGGCAGCTACAGAACTATACCTGCAGTTGCTTCTGGCCCCAGGCCCACCTGGAGGGAAGAATTAAGTGGCAGATCGGAGCACGAGTGAAGAGCCTGCTGAAGATCTAAGCCCAGTCAGGGTAGGGGGTTCTTGGGAAAGGAGGAGTGCTGGTGTGGCAGCACATTCACCCAAGCCTGGAACATAGATATCTTTAGTCTACAAGCAGTCATACCCCACTGAAAAGCTCAAGGGTCAAGTAAGTTGGCTGGGAACATGGCCAGGCGGTGAAAACGCACCCAGATTCAGTCTCAGACTCTAGAATCCTTCTTTGGTGACAAACAAGACCAAAACATACAGTCAGAAGAAGTCAACAAAGTCATAGAGCCTGCACCAAAAACCTCCAATAAACTGGTCTCAGGCCATGGAAGAGCTCAAAAAGGATTTGGAAAAGCAAG
>JAQQSZ010016732.1:0-10957 GCA_028646595.1 Phalanger gymnotis
TTGAATGATTTCTTTTTGGCTGCTTGCAGTATTTTCTCCTTAACCTGAGAGCTCTGTAATTTTGCTATAATATTCCTGAGATTTTTCATTTTGGAATCTATTTCATAAGATGATTGATAGATTCCTTCAATTTCTATTTTATCTTCAGGATTTAAAATATCAGGGAAGTTTTCCTTGAAAATTTATTGAAATATGATGTTGACTTTCAAGTAGTCTATTAATTATTAAATTATCTCTCCCTGTTCTATTTTCCAGGTCAGTTGCTTTTCCAATCAGATATTTCACACTTTCTTCTATTTTTTCATTTGTTTAACTTTATTTTACCATTTCCTGAGGTCTCTTGGAGACACCAGCTTCCACTTACCCAATTCTTTTTATTAAGAAATTATTTTCTTTATTGAGATTTTGTACCTCTTTTTCCATTTGGCCAATACTGCTTTTTAAAGAATTATTTTCTTTGGTGAATTTTTGTGCCTCCTTTACCATTAGGCGAATTCTGTTTTTTTAAAGATGTTGTTTTATTCTATATATTTTTGTGCCTCTTTTACCAAGCTATTAATTATTTTTCACATTTTTTTTGTATCACTGTCATTCCTTTTCCCAATTTTTCCTCTACCACTCTTATCTCTTTAACACTTACAAGAATTCTTGCTGATCTTGTGTCCAACTAGTATTTCCTTTGAGGCTCTGCATGTAGCTTTCTTCCCCCTACGTTATTTTTGTCTGAATTTGTGTTTTGGTCTTCCCAGGTATGGTAGTAGCTTTTTATGTTCAAAGTTTTTTTGTTTATTCATTTTTTTTGTTTGTTTCAGTTAAGTTTTGTTTTTGTTGGCTCATTTTTCTGGTCTATTTCTTCACTTTCAATTTTATGTTAAAATTAGGTTTTGCTCACTTGGGATAAGGAGACACTGTCCTAAGCTTCCAGCTTTTTTGTGCTGCTGTTTTCAGAGTTAGTTCTGGAGGTCCTCAATTTTTCCAGTGTTTCCAAAGTAGTGTAATCCAGGGCGAGTTGTGGTCACTGGTTTTTAACCAGGAAGGGTCTTTGCTCTTCTGCAGCTGCAATCACTAGTGCACATGTCTTCCTTGGAACTATGACCATGAATTGCATATGGGCAAGAGAGCTGCCAATCAGTGCTAATAGCACCCAGTGCCAGCAAATGGCCCCCTGAAATCTCTTTCTGGCCAGTTGTCCAACCCCTTTACTATTTCTGGGCTGAGATGTCCTGAAGCTACTGTTACTGCTGCTATGGCTGCTGCCTCCAAGGCCTACCACTAGTGCTGTGCCAAGAGTGCTCTGGGCCAGCTCCCACCCCAACATCAAAGATCTCCCCTGACAACCTCCTAAATTGTCTTAGACTGGAAAAATGTCTCTCTATGGCATGTTGTTGATGCTGCCACTCCAAAATTTGATTTAAAGGATTATTTTAAAGTTGTTTGGGGGGAATGTTAGGAAAGCCCAACTGGGTTAATGACTCTCTTTGGCCATCTTGGCCCCACCTCCTAAAAGTATCTTTAAAACAATTTTAGTAGAAGATAGAATGGAGGGGATGATATATACTTTGTTCTGTCCCCATGTGATTTTGGTATCTTCCAATGTCACCATATTTTGGAAGTTATTCATTCCTTATAACTTCAATATGCTCATTTTTTTCTGTTATGACACTGGCTAAAAGTAGTAATTAAATATTTATGGATTAATGTTATGTTTGCATGATTGTGGGCAATACTTTTGTCAATAGTAGTGTTTCAGTTCCAGCAAATTGCATTTGCTGAATTCTCAAGGGTATTTTGAGGTCTCTAATGCCTTCTCTCTCTTAATTATTCCTTATTTATCCCATATTTAGTTTGCTTATACATATTTGGTTGCTTGTTGTATTCCCCCATCAGATTATGAGTTCCTTGAAAGCATGGACTGCCTTTTGTCCCTTTTTGTTTCACCAGTGTAGCACAATGCCTGGCACATTGTAAACTCTTGATAAAAATTTATTGACCAACTGACTAATTTGGTTATACCCATCTTCAATGATATACCATTTCTCATATATTAATTATTGTTGGTAATATTATTTATATCCACTATGCCTATTTCCCCTGCCCTTTAGGCCACCTAAAATTTTGACTTTACATACAAATACATAATATTCTTTAGAAAGATTTTCATTTAAAATAATATTAAGAAGGCTTTGGTTCTGCAAGGTTTAATAACCACTTACCTCAAACATCTACTTATATGAAATACCTCCTTCCCAGATGTCTGACAAATGAGACGTAACTGTCCTTTAACTAGTATTTCTCTTTTGGGGACCTGCAAGGTTTTTTACTCTTTAAATAAATAAGGAGAAGAAAGGATAAGAAATAGTGAAATGATTTTCCGAGTAAGATAATACACCTAGGCAAAAATAGTCAGAAACACATATATCCAATGACAGTGGAAACTTGTGCCAATGAAGGATAAGAAGGTAAGTCTTCAATTCAATATTTTAATAAAATAACCAATATGATTTTGGGTCTTTATATTTCAAGGATAGCACTTTATGAGGTAAGGATGTAATAATCTCTCTTTATCATACTCTGATGAGAAGGGACCTGGTGTAGTGGACTTCATTTGGGGCACCTCATTACAAGGGAGACATAGCCAACAGGAAAGAATTCAGAGGAATCCAACTGAAGTCTAGAATGAGTATGGAAGCTGTCTGGAAATTAGAGAAATGTAACCTCATGTGTAGTTTCCTTGTTTTTGTTATTATTGTTATTGGATCATTTTCCAAGCTCTCCCTGTTTCTCTGTCTTGGTAGCCACACTTTGCGCCCCCCTCTCCCACCATAGAGTTATAGAAAGACTAAAGATTTCATCAGTGGGAACTCCTAGTATGGGAAGTCTTTCCATTGATGCAGATTAAAGCCCATGTATTCTTCAGAAGATGAGTCCAAGGTTACACAGCTGTTAGGTGTTAGAAACTTAATAGAATCTCACTTTTTCTAATTCACTCCTAGCATTCTTTTAACTTTCATTTTGCATAATATTATATATTGCCATTCTTTTTGCTATTTACAAGACACCCATTATTTCAGCATCTTGCTACATTGCTACATTTCCTCATCTTGCTACATTATTTTTAGCTCCCTAAATTGATTTAAAATCTAGATTTCAAGCCATTTCTTTTGCTAAGGAGAATGATCGATTATGACAAATTACTAGACATTCCTGTGTAAAATGAAATTCTCCCAAACAAAAAAAAGATCACTATTCATATCTAGTTTATCCATCTAGGGCTATTCATCATGATCATCTGCAAATCTATCCTTCAAATAACCTTAACTTCATTCCACATTCTTTCCTCCTTTGCTCCAGTATCCAAGGATGATGTGGCCTTTTCTCTTACCAACACCAATTTCTCTTCCTGTGCCTTTGAGCCAATTTCATTTTCTCTGTAATTCTTCCCCTTAAATTAACTCCTCTCCCTAATTTCCAAGATCTCTTTATTGACCAGCTCCTTTTTGCTGCCTCTGAGTAAGCCTAGATCGCCCTAATCCTAAAACAAACAACAGTCACTTGACCCAACCATCCCCTCAGGCTCCCATTTGATATCTCTCCTCTTTCACAATGAAACTCATAGAAAAAAGTTGTCCACACTTAGGGCCTCTACTTTCTCATGTCGCATTCACTTTTTAATTCCTTGAAATCTGGCTTCCATCCAAATCACTCCATTGAAACTGCTATTTCCAAGATGACCAATCATCTCTTTATTGCTCAATCCAATGACCATTTTCAATTCTCATGCTTCTTGATTCTCTGTAGCATTTTTATACTGTGAGGCACCCTTTATTTCTGAATGGTCTCTCCTCCCTGATTTTTTGGTAAAATTCCTTTCATGGTTTTCTTCATACTTATCAGACCAATTCTTCTCAGCTTCCTTTGCAGAATTGTCACTCATAGACATCTCTTAAGCCTGGGTATAGCCGAGACCTCCATCCTGGGTGCTCTGTTTTTCTCTCTCTACACTCTTACTCTTGGTGACCTCATCAGCTTCTGAATTCAATTATCTTTTCTATGTCAATGAATCCCAAATCTCCATATCTGTCCCATGTGTCTTTTCCTGAACTTGATTTCTGTTTTTCCAACTGCCTGCTGGACATCTTCACCTGAAATTACATTGGCATCTCAAATTCAATTATCTTCAAGTGAAAATCATTATCCTTTCTCCTAAACCCTGTTTTTAACTTCCCAGTTTCCTATAGGGAAATATCATTCTTCAAGGCACCCAGGTCTACTACCTAGAAGTCATCCTTAAGTCTTCCTCACTCCCCATAGCTGTTCTCTTCTCTTCCCTCTCTTGAACATTTTTTTCACATTTGTACCATTCTCCCTACTCATACCACAGTCTCCCTAGCATAAGCCTCAATCACCTTTCCTTGAGCCTGTTGTAATAGTTTCCTAAATGGTTTCAATTTGCGCATTCTCTCTCCTTTTTATTTTATCTCCATTCCAAACGGCTGATATATTTTTTGGAGGGGAGAGAAGAGAAGGCAATTGGTGTTGTGACTTGCCTAAGGTCACACAGCTAGTAAGTGTCAAGTGTCTGAAGCTGGATTTTAACTCAAATCCGCCTGACTCCAGGGCTGGTGCTCTCTTAACAGCTGACAAATTTGAAACCTTTAAGTACTGATTTGAGAACATCACTTCCTTACTCAAGAGGCTTCAATGGCTCTCCAAGGCCCTTAGGATAAAATAAAAGTGCCTCTATTTGACGTTAAGGTCCACTATAATCTTACTCTAACTTGTCTTTTTCAAGCTGATGATACATTATTCCTCCTTATGTACCCTCCATACCAGCCCAACTGGCTTCCGTGACTTTGATACCCACATCCCACTATTTTGAGTCTTTTTCATAGGCTTTTCTCCATCATTGGGTTGCTATTCCTCTGAGCTTTTGCCTTTTTTGACCCCTAGATATTTTCAATGACATTTGCTTCAAGAATACTTTTCAGATACCCCAATTGTTAGGTCCCTCCCCCTCAAGCATTGTGTACTTCTTTTGTATGTACGAGTCATATTAACTTTTCTGTGAAAGTGCTGCTTTTCTTTTCAGGAGAATATAAACTCTTGGAAGGCAGCGATTATGTCACTTTTGTATTTGCATCTCTAGGGCCAAGCATAGCGTCTGACACTTAGTAAATGTTCGCTTATTGATTGAAAATGTTATATACATAAACCTAAATCTATGTGTATAACTATAATTATACCTATATCTATATTTAATCTATATACCTATATCTATGTCATCTATATTCACATCTCTATATTCATGTCTATATCTGGTTCTATAAGTATACCTATATTGATCTATATCTATATATAATGATGTATGTGCAAAAACATGCATATGTGTATATGATATGCATACATATGTATGAATAAATGTATATGTATACAAACAATGATTGTTTTGGCCCCATCCTGCCTGAAGGCTCTGTATGGTATATTTTACCTCTCCCTCAAGTTCCCTAGTCCCCTTAAGGGCTGAGGAATCTCTTGTTTATACCATTGACGAGACCTTCCTCCAATTGTGTTCCCCAAATCTAAGAGTTTAATCACTCCAGTTTCTTTTGACCAATTAACAGTCAGTTTAGCTTTTAGAGAAGAATATTCACTTCAAAAGTGTGGAAAGAACTAGCATTCAAAGATTTTCCCCAATACCTTGGTCTCTGGGGAGGATGGTAGGTACACAATTTAGCTCATTTCCTGCATAACATCATTTTCACTAAGTTCCAAGTCTAAAGTACTTCTCTACCTCCACCTCACCCACATTTGGCCAGAGACCCTGGGTTTTCAGGACTTCCTTTTGGGCTTCTTGCAACATTTGGCCTGTCCTCCAAGGTCATAGTGACTTATGTTCTCTGTATATAGAACTGAAAAGGACAATTTGAACAGGATCAAAACCCTAGGCCCAAATCTCAAGTAGACCACAGGAGATAACCTTCAGGCTCTGTCTTCATCAGCTTACTGAATGGTCTCTCTAATGTGAGTGGAATCCCTAGACTTTGACTGAAAGAGAGTAACTGTGCCTCAGTCATGTAGATTTAAAAATCCATATAATTATGGCTATGCAGCCAATGGAAAGAAGCTGCTCTTAACCATGCGGGAAGACAATGAAAATGTCCATATGTGCATCAAATCTCCATTTCACTGAAGCAGGTCCCTGCCATCTCCCACATGGATGTCTCAAACTTAGGTGTTCTAGGTATGTGCCAAAGCCTCCTAATACCCCCATGCCACTCCCCCCCAAACACACAGAAACACACACACACACACACACACACGCGCGCGCGCACAGTGGTTATTGTCCTTCATTCTCAAAGAGGACCAAAAGGACATCATCATGTTTTGATCAAGGTACAGTGTATCTTACTATAGCTGATCAGACCAGTGCAAGCTCAGAAGGCTCTATCAAATAATCCATATGAACATTTAGTGTGGAAATGTCTCGAAATTTGTGCGTTTCTTTTAGACTAGTGTAATTCTGCTTAGCTTATAGAGTACAGCTTTTTGAAGTCCTTGGTTTTGGATCCTAGAGTCTCACATTCATTCCTGCTTCAACAATAACTTTCATGTCTCTGTTTACTTCAAGGCTTTCTTATTTTTTAATCATCACTACCCACTGCCAAGAGCATCCTTATTATACATTATTACAAATTATTTGGATCATCCCTCTTAGAAAGAGGAAAAGCCAACATGAAGGCTGGTAGATTCAACCCATCTGCGGTATCCTTTCCTTTGGAAGAGACCTATTAAATGTTGCCTTTCAGGGGAAATCCTTTTTGGACAGCATATTGGTGTTTAGAGGCACCTGGCTCTGGAGCAGGAGGACCTGAGCCCAAATCCTTCACCAACACCCACAGGCAACCTTGGACAGGTCATGTAAACTCCCCAGGTCTTGGCTCTTTCATGTGTAAAATGAATGGCTTGGATAAGATAGCCCCTGCATTCCCTTCCAACCCTAAAGCTATAATCCATTCATCCTTTATTTCTGCCACATAAGCTGGCAACACTGGCTTAGGGAGATTTCCTTGATCTTACTGCAGGTGGGAGATTTTGTGACTCTCCTTGAAGTCAAATAGTGACAGAAATAAGAGGTCAATTCTGTTATTGGCCATGAAATGAGATCATGGAGCAGCATAGAAAAACAAATATTGAAATAGAATAACAGCAACAATTTATAGATCTTTACAGGTTATATAATGAATTAATTTTGTTATCTAATTTGACTCTCACAGGGACCCCTAGAGATAAGTGGATACTCATTTTCATGACTATTTTGTAGGTGGCTCAGAAAGAATAAATGATTTGTGCAAGAGTCATGTCCATGAGCATTTATTATAAGCTTACTATGTGTTAAATCCTGGGGATATGGAGAAAAACAAATGTACAATCCTTGAATTCAAGAAGTTCACATTCTTATGGAGAAGATGATATATAAGCATCTTGGTACATTCAAAATGTATACTTACTAGCTCAAAGGCAGTCTGAGAGGGGAAGGCATTAGCAGTTGGGGATATGAGGAAAGGTTTCTTGCAAGTGAGATTTGAGCTTATCCTTGAAGAAAACCAGGGAAAGAAACAGGTGGAGATAAGTGTATTGTGCATTCCAGACTGGAGACAGCCAGTCCAAAGACATACCTGGAAGGAGGGTTGTGTCTGAGAAACTGCAAGCAAACCTGCCATGTTGGAATGTAGTGTGTTGAAGAGAGAAGGTATAAGAAGGTTGAAAAAGTTGACAGGGTCGAGGTTATAATGAGCTTTATCATATAAAGGAGTTTTCATTTTGATCTGTAAGGTAACAGGGAGCTTATTAAGCAGGGGAATGTCATGATCAGCCTTAGATTCTAGAAAGATCACTTTGGCAGTAGAGAACAGACTAGGTTAAGAAGAGACAAGAGGCAAGGAGATCAGTTAGAAGGCTGTTGCAATAGTCCAGGACTAAGGCTGTGCCTATGTGAATCTAGAAATGGGGAAGCATAAAACTAGTGTTTTGAAGGTATAAATAAGACTTGGCAATGAGTTAGATATGTGGAGTGAATGAAAATGTGGAGTTGAGAATGATACAATGGTTGCAAACATGGCTGACTTGGAGGATGGTGGTACCTTTGACAATAATAAGGGAATTTGGAAGGGTGGACGACTTGGGGTGAAATGAATGTTTTATTTAACATGTTAAGGTTAAAATGCCTGTGGGATGATCAGGTTGAGATATCCAAAATGCAGTTGGTGATCCAGGACTACAACTCAGGAGAGAGACTAGAGCTGGATTCAGAGATCTAGAAAACATCTACATAGAGATAAGAATTGAACACATGGGAGGTGAGCATATCAGCAAGTGAGATAGATAGTCTAGGGAAGCAAAAAGAATCTTAGAAGTGAAAGGAAAAAGATGACTAATCAATGCCTTGAGTGCTTTACTCTATCGCCTTGCTAATCTTTCATCAGCTATAATCATTAGAATAAGAAATAACTGTGTGAGTTATACTTAAAAACAAAATCCCAGGTTAAAAAAAATGCCTGTGTGTAACCAAACTATGCTGTAGTCCCAAGGAAATACTTGTGTTAGTTAACCTTAGAAGGATAACTAAATCATTATAAAATGTGTATCTTAAGTTTGTGATAATAGTAGTTATACCTATAAATTCATCTTTGTATTAAAATGATAAAGGAAAAAAATCATGTAAAGGGCCAATTGAGACATCAAAGGGTTAATTGAGACGTTATGGAAAGCACAAAGTTAGGACATCACAAAGTGAGGACATTGTGACCTGCAAAATGCAATCTTGCATGAATCAGCCTCTAGAGAACTTTGTTGCACCACAGGTGAAACAAGAAACCTATAAATAACTTTGAATTTGTATCTTGAGATCTCAGACCATAGTGGGTGGACTGTACACCCCACCTTTGTTTTTCTTAATAAAGATTGATTTCTTTGCCCAGAAAAGCTTCTCAGTTTCTTTTTTTAAAGAAGTCACCTACAGTTAGTGGGCATCAAATGGATGAGGATCCAGCAAAGGAGACTTAAGTGTCAAGCTGTCAGTTTGCAGGGTCTGAGGGGAATTCTGCATCTTTTGACTCCTAGTTCAGGGCTTTTTCCAGTAAGCCATGCAGCCCAGGAATATTATTGCCCTAACGTGCAAAGTGTCTGTGTTCCAAAGTCCTCCCCTGTTGCTTTACTGTGGCATGGAGGTGATCCTGCATAGCCATGCGTAAGTTCCATTCTCATAGAAGAATAGGCTTTTAGAGGCAGAAGAAATACAAGAGGTCATCTAGTTTACTCCCTCCTTTAATAGCAATGAGGAAATGGTCCAGAATTTTGGGCATAGGGCATGGTGTATTTGGAGGTTCAAGAACAGCCAACAGATCAATATAACTGGAAAGGAGAGAATGTGAGATGAAGTCATATGCGAATTTGATAAGTAGAACCATTAAGCCTTTATTTAGGATATTGATAAATATGTTAAATAGCATAGGAGCATAGATTCCTAGAGTACTTTACTGAAGATCTTCTTATTAGTTGAACAAGTGAGGTACATGCTGCCTTGAGGCCACATGTGGCCCTCTAGTTCCTCAAGAGTGGCCTTTTATCTTCACTGGAATGCTTTGGGGATCTATGCTTGATCCTATGTTATTTTATATGTGTATTAATAACATGGATAAATACATAACAGACATGCCTATTGCAACTTGTATGTTGACATATATATCATATACATATATAGTATATATGCATACATGTATGTTTACACACATGTGTGCATAACATTTGAACTTTGTATTGGAAGAACATGATTATATTATCTTCTTTTAAACAAAATGATTGTTCGTTCAGTAAAACGATGTAGCACGTTCTTCCTCTGGCCAAAAATTGGTGCACTCCTCATTTATAGTCATAAGATCACATATTTATGCCACAAATAGATTTTGCAGGCTGTCTAGTTCAATGCTCTTATTTGACAGATAAGGAAGACTAGGGGAGGTTTAATGATAGGCAGCAAAGCTAGGATTTAAACCCAGTTCCTTAGACTCTGACCTTAGCTTGGTTACCACAACACCATCTTTCTTCCTTCACAATTTCTCTCACATTGCACCTGTATATTCAAAATGTGATAAATAATCATGTTGGCCAATGGAACCCTTGGAAGCCAGAACAGTGACTGAGCACTGAGGAGGTAGGGATTTATGTTTTATAATCTGAAAATATGAAGGCAGTTTGTCTACTCTTGTTACTTGCCTTGGATTAGGATTTGACTTTTGGCAAGAGTCTCCCTGTCTTTATAGGCCAAGAACCTGTTGAAAGAAAAGTGCCTTATGTTTTCAAAAGACAAAGGCAAGAACAGAAGTAGTTGTGTTCTCCACATGAGGGGAAAAGATATAAACGACCAGTCTCTGCTCGGCATTGAGAAGGTTGAGGAAGAGCATCCGAAGGTAAAGAAGGATGTTCTCACTGAAAAGAAAAAACATTCTTAAAAGGAGAATGTGATTGGCATACCCAATCAGTATTTTGCTGTTCTTACAACTATGCCCCAAACAGATTTTGCAGCATTTGTAGCATTTGGCGATATTTAAAGCACGAAAACGAGCAACATGAAGATTTTTCTTTCTTTTTTTCCCCCCATTTACATTTTACTGTTTGGCAGACTCATCCCAGGGAAATAAAGACTGTTTAAGTGAGTTAACAGTTCTACTTTTGAATTTGAACATTTGAATTTGAGAGGGAAGATCCATTTACATGGTTCTGTAGCGCAGTGAATAAAATGTATTCAGAATATAATCATTCTCCTTTATGAAACATGTCTTGGGGCTATTTGTTGTTATTGCAGTTGCTGTTATTTTAGAAGCACATTAATTTCCTTTTTCTTATAGTTGGGGACCTCCTGGGAAGTGGTATGGTTGAATTGCTAGACAGTGATCCAGGT
>JAQQSZ010016733.1:0-10957 GCA_028646595.1 Phalanger gymnotis
TGCTGCTAAACATAAGTTTGGTCCTCCTCCAACTGAGAAAACAATCTGAGACTGGCTATGGGAAGAAGAAACCCTACTGAAAACACCATGGCAGAAGAAGGCCATGAGAGGCAAGTCAGAAAAATGACCTGATTTAGAGAGGGGATTGAAGAGCAAAGGGCAATTGGAATTCCTGTGTTCACAAAGATGGTTTAGCATGAAGCAAGAAGAATTGCTGATGAAAAAGAAGTTAATGATTTCAAAGGAGGACACAATTGGTGCTTCAGGATGGACTAAGCATGCGTACATGCGCCAGACTTGCCCAAAAGATGCCTGAAAGCTGTGAGAAGACGAATAAAACTTGAGTTCAATAAAAAAAAAGAATATAAAAGCGTAGATAATTTCAGTTCATGAGCCAATGTCTATTACAAAAAATGAGAAAAAAGAGAAATTATAGGACAGGGTTCTTAATCTTTGTTTTGGTGTGTGTGTGTGTCTGTGTGTGTATGTGCGTGTGTGTGTATGTGTGTGTGTATGTGTGATGGACCCCTTTGGCAGTCTGATAAAGTCTTCTCATTTTTTTCTTCAAATTATAACTGAAGGAAATATGGAATTTTAGTTAGAAGTTAATGAAAATAAGAACATATTTTATTGTCCTTGGACAGTTTATAGACCTTCTGAAAGCTATCCAGGAAATGTAGGTTAAGAATCTTTATTCTAGGAAGAACTCAATAATACCCCATAAATTAAGTCACCCTATATTTAGAGACTTGGTGACTCCAATGTACACCCATGGAAAGGATAGTCAAAAACAAATTGGAAAACATGGTTAAGGATAAAGAAATGAAAGACAGTCTTATTATTCATAAATCTAAATATGACTAATTCAAGTTAAAATCCAGAAAGTTCTGGACATGGGGAGAATTCAATAATGTCATAAAAATCAAACTGATGATATCTTATTAGAAAGAAAATGTTTAATTATCAAAGTGGGAGTCATTCCTGAAGCAACTGTTTATGTACCATAAGATCATCAACTTGTTAAACTAAAGATAAAATCAGTCAAACTAGGGAAAATGATGTAAGATAAATTATCTGCAATTGTAACATATCTAAGATGAACTTTTCAAACTACTGATATTAAAAAAAGCATGTAATGGATAAGAGAACGGATACTAACATGGATTACTATCATTTCCAATAGAAGTTTAACCTACATAAAGCAATTTTCATAATGAGAAAGCAAAAATAATCTAGAAACTACTGCCGCTAGAAGATGTTATATCTCCTTGATAAATGGAAAAGAAATGACATCTAAGCAAAATGCCATTTTAGAATAAAAAATCATTTGTAAAATCATGACGGAATGTGGAGGAAAACTATAAGTATTATATTATACCTCATGAAACACTGAGAAATATGGAAAGGAAAACAAACTTTTATAAAGCTTGGCAGAAGACCCAATTAAATCAGATCATAATCTTTAGAAACAAAACTGAAGGGAAGACAACAAACAGAAAGAAAAAAGGATCTGTCAACATTTCTCTTAATATTCTAAAAAGCAACAACAGTGAAACATCCACATACTGACTTTAACTTCTCAGTTCCAATTAAGAAGTGAGAATGGCAGTAAAGGGGGAAAATGACAAGAAAAATGACTGACCAGACCCAGCATGTACAGAGGAGGTCCATGCTGAAAGTAGAACAATTTTAGTGCTGAGGAACTGAACTTCAAGCCAGATAAAAGGGGAAAGATAAAAAATGAATTAAAAAGAACCATTGGCTATTCAAAAAAAGGTAATTTAGAAGACAATTACAACTGCTGATTCATATTTTTTAACTTTAAAAATTATTTATAACAATATAACAAGGACATATTTAATAGAAACATGGGAAGGAAACTAATAGATATTCATAAAAGTCATTCTAAGAAAACCACTTTTTTTACACTCAGTCAGTTGACTAAAAATGCAAGATCCTTCTCTATTTATTGCTTGACTCTTAAGTAGCATAGGGCTAGTAGGGCTTTGCTCAAGCATTCAGTATCTAGGGACAGTGGATGTCTTCCCCACTTTCCTAGCCAAGATGGCCACTGTCACTTTGCCATGCTTTGAACCCCTGGAAACCACAATTTCAACCTCCAGAGTCAATTGCTATAGCAACTTCTCCAGGTTTGCCCCCTACCTTCAATCTCTGTGGGTGTGATGGCTTTTTCTCCTCCTAGAATTGTACTATTAATAGTATTGCTCTTTGTGCTGCTAATTTTCCTTCCATCTAAGCTTTTTTTTAATTATTTTTTGAGTCAATTGGGTTCAAGTGACTGTAATGGCAAGCAAAGTGGGACTTTTTGTTTTGCTCTTCTTTTCTTTTGGAGTTCTAGTTCTTCTCAGCACTAAGGCAATTAAATGCCTTTGATTGAGTCTTGCCTTTGTTTGTATCAAGTCTTTCATGACCTGCTTAAGTCACAAGGGAGCCTAAGTCACATGAGTTTGAGTTACGTGGTTGTGATGCCCTCTGTGGCCTGACCATGAAGAAGTGTATATATACTCTGAGGTTAGCATTTTACTTGAGGCTCACTCATTGGAAGAGCATGCCTGTGGTTTTGCCAGAAGAGACTCGGTAGTTAAGGAGCCCCCTAGCTTTGAAAACCCGTATATTGGTGCTTCTCTCTCTGGTAACTATGTATATATTGCTATGGACAGAGAGAAGTCCTGTCTGCTGATTTGTGTTATTTGCTCTGTTTATATAATTTCTGTTTGTTATTTCTGTTTGTGTTTTCTCTGAAGTTCAGGGTGCTGACTTTTTTTTCCCTGAACTAAGCAAACGATGTATGTATGTTTAATTAAGGTAAAATTGTAAACCCCTTAAAGTTGCTTTCCTCAGAAAAGCAGATCAAAGAACCTGTGCTAGCAGCCCTCCGGCATGCTGGTGTTATTGGCTTTACACCTCCACAGCAGCTGTAGGTACCATTGTTATTACAGTGACCTGCTCAGGGTCATACAGCTAATAAATATTTGAGACTGGATTTGAACCCAGGTCTTCATGACTCTAGGGCCAGTGCTCTATCCACTACACCATCTGGCTGCTCCTAGCCTACCTATTTTTGCTTCAGGTGAAAAAGTTTCTAGTCATGTTTCTACTTATTATTTATGTATTATTTTTTCAAGTATTGATAAGTATTTCAAGTGTTTGAGCAACATTCAAACAGTCTCTTCTACAATGCCTGTTCTCACAAACATGTTAGATCATACAAAAATCTCTCTATATATGAAGCAGATAGAACTTTATTTTATTACAATATTTGTTACAATATTTACAGTATTTAATACAATTATATCAAGCAAGGTATAATGGGGAGATGCATACGCACCAAAGTTTGTAGATTTATTTCTGGAACCTTGAGAGGCCATCTTATATAATCCCATTCTTCAAATGAGGAAGGGGAGACCTAGAAATGTTAAATGACTTGACCAACATACTACAACTAATAAGTTTCTGAGGTAAAATTTGCACTCAAATCTTCTTAATCTGAAGTCCAATAATTTAACTACTGTGTGATCTGTCATAATGGTGTTTGCCATTATGATGAAGTGTCTCCATGACAGATTTCTAATAGCAAAGTAAAGTCAGTAGGCATTGATTTTAAGGGCCAGTCACTGTGCCTTTAAGCACTAGGAATATAGATATAAGCAGAAAGAAAGGCAGTCCTTGACCTCAAGGAACTTACATTCTAATGGAGAAAGACAACACATAAAAGAAAGCTGAGAAAGGGTTTGGGGGTGGGGGAAAGGGGAGACACTCAGATGGGAGCATGATAGAAGTAGTCCGTATTGTCAGGAGCTAGAAGAGGAATAAAGACATGTCTAGCTTGGACATTTTTCCTAAAATGAAAGTTATGGGAAGAACTAGCCAGTCAGAGGAAGGTACTTCCAGTAGGAGAAGGCCAGGGCAAGAATGAGAAGATTGCCATGGCATGAACCTTGTGTGGAATGATGACATTTCTGGCATGAGTGCTTTCTTTAAAATGGTTATAAAATAGAAGAGGGATTCTCCATAGATGGAGAGGTCCTTTAGATGTTCCTTTGTGTATATACAACCACTGAAAAGCAGTGGCAAAAAGCAAATGGATCATTTGTAGGCTCATAAAAGCATAGAGAAGGCCTGTTGTTGATACTAAGATCTGTGATTGACTGTATGGTTGCTCCATCATCACACATATGTCGGACAGGTACTGCAGATGGACAATGAAGTGCCCAGAACTGAAGAGGGAGAAGACAGGAGGTTGTATCTCCTATGGAAAATTGTGTGATGCTTTCAACAATCCTCAGCTTCTTCTAGATAACAATAATTCTTGTTTTTTTTTTAAAAAAAAACATTTAATGCTTGATGTTATATAGCTGCAGATCTTCCATCTCCAAAGAGTCACAATTACAGATGACTTAGAGGGCAATGAAAGAATATATGGCAGGCATAAGTAGGTAGCAATTTATGACTGATGATGAGCTTATGAACAAAAATGATACAAAAGCTATCATCAAAGATTAGAAGGCGTCACTAATGGTTTTGCACGGACTGTATCTTATGCCTAGAATGTACTCCCTCCTCCACTCTGACTCTTATGGGTTAGCTTTTATAAAGGTATTTTTCAAAACTTAAAGCACAATATAAATTCTAGATGATATTATTACTAATTACATTGATGATGATGATGATTTATCCTCTTGGCTTTCTTCAAAGAACATCTCAGGTTCTGTTAAAGTCTTTCCTTTCCTATTCTCCCAGGTGTTAGTTCTTTCCTCCTACAGAAACTACTTTATTTTTACCAACCTGTCTACCTGTTGTATCCCCCTCTCCACAAGTAGTAGGTAAGTCTCTTGGGGTCAGAAACTTTCATTTTTGTCCTTATACCACCATCTTCCACTAGGCAGTATGGCATAGCAGACAGAAAACCACCCTTGGAACCAAGAATGTCTTAGTTTAAGTCTTATCTCTGGCACATACTAGGTGTGTGACTAGGAGCACACGTCAGGGCCTCCAGGCAATCCACTAGAACTGTAACTTACCAATGAATCATGGATCTACGTTGACCAAGGGAGATTCTATAGTTACTCTCATCAGTGAAATAACAAATGGAGTTCCACCCCAGCCACCACACACACACACACACACACACACACACACACACACTTCCAAGCACTTAGCACAGTGTTCTTGTACCAGAAACCACTTAAAGCATTTTTGTTCAGCGTATTCACTAATGTATGACTCAAAAAGGAGATGAGGCAGCTGGGTGATAGACAGAGCACTAGGCCTAGAGATGGGAAGACCTGAGTTCAAATCAGGCCTCAGACACATAGTGGTTGTTTGATTTTGAGCAATTCAGTTAATCTCTGTTTGCTTCATTTTCCTCAGCTGTAAAGAGAGGGTTAATAACAACACTTACCTCCCAGGGTTATCGTGAAGACAAAATGAGATAACATTTATAAATCACTTAGCAGAGTACCTGGCACATAGTTGGCACGTAGCAAATGCTAGGTATTATTGCTGTGGCTATTCAGGCTTATAGTAACAATGAAGGATGATAGAATACAAGCTTGGATATTGCTCCTATTTCTTAATACTTAAAACCTAGTGGAATACTGTCATTACGCTGTACGTGCTCTCTTTGGTGGATTTATAAGAGGACACGGGCTGCAATCATATAGGCCAAGGCTGAGAACGGATTGTGAACGGCAGCATTGGGGGGAATACTCCCATCAATGAAATCGAATGTCTATTGAAATACCGAAATATTGAAAAACAAATTTTTCATCATGTGGGTTAGATTCAAAATTGGAAGGCTGCCAAATTGACTCTAATATGAGCTTTGATGGGACAAACGAGTCCCTTGGTAAGTATCATAAATCATCCTCTGAAAATTTCAGAGCATTCCCAAAGAGCCACTGAAACAATTTCGGGTCTGAAGTCACGAGCACCACACCTGACAAAAAGTCTAATCAGTCAATAGATCAGAGCCACATTTAGTTATCTGAAGTTCAGCTTTCCTGGAGAGGAAAAAAAAGTAATTTTTTTACATGGACGACAAGATTCATCCACCCACGGGTTGCATCTGTTGGATCATTGATGCATGAGTCCTATTAGCCCTTACTACATCAGAAGCCAACTGGCTGATGAGTGACGTTAATGCCATGTCATTCAAGAAAAAATAAGACAAGCCCAAAATACTTATGCTTTTCTAGATGATTACGAACTCTAGCTAGATCTTTCTAATTTATCAAAATAAAGATATATCACCCCTTCAGTGGCTAACACTTCATCGGTTCATGAGGATATACCATATAAAACTCCCCAAATGATTTTGAATGTTTCCAAAAATTGTCCTCCAAATTACTGTATATAGGTGATTAAAAATGAAAGATAGCAATAAAACTTATCTTTACAAATTGTCCTGAATCCAACATTTATCTAAGAGAATATATTGATTCCCATCCCTATCTAAGAGCAGACCTGGACTCACATCCTTTTCAAATAGGATATGATGACTCTGTGGAACAATTTTAGTCAGGCAGAGAACATGAAAACAACTAGCTTCATTTAAGATCCATGCAGAGCGATAGAAGATAATTTCAGAGGGGAAGGCAACTAGCAACTGTGGGGGGGAATGTTTAGGGGGATAGAAAATACAGAAGGTAGGATTTAAGTTGAATCTCGATGGAAGCCAAGGAAGCTAGGCATTTGGAACAGCCAGTGCAAAAGCATTGGAGGTAGGAAATGTAGTGTCCTTGTTAGGGACAGTAAATAGTCTGGTATAGTTGGATCAATGTATGGTCTGGGAGGATGAGGGTGGAGGCTGTGTAAGAAGACCAGAAAGGTAGGAAGTGGCCAGTCAAATTATAAAGTATTTTAAATGTCAAATAGAGGATTTTATATTAGATCCTAGAGGTAATAGGGAGCCACTGGAGTTAAATGATTTTGTGTGGGGGGAGGAAGGAGGACGATTGAAATCGTCTAACCTATGATTTAGAAAAATAACTAGCAGCTGACTGTAGGATGGTTGGAGTAGGGAGATACAAGAGATAAAGAGGTAAATATTACTTTATCAGCTGCTTATACCTTATTATTAAGGCCCGGGCAGTCAAAACTGTCTGAAAATGCAATGCCTGCTTCATAGAGTGATGAGTTCCCTGTTCCTGGAGGTATTTCAGGAGTTGTTGGATAGCCCCTTGTTAGGGATGCAGTAATAAGGACTCATTCACTGGGCAGAGAACTGAACTGAAAAGCAATAGCTGACATTTGTACAGCCCATTAAGGTTTACAAAGCACTTTTCACAAATTATGATGGCAGTTGTTGCTCTTAGCAATAAAGTACTACAAATATTGTAAACCCAACTAAAGATGAAGAAACTGAAGCTGAGATGTTATCACATAGCAATTAAGTTTCAGGGATGGGGGAAGCAAGTCTTAGTCTCTCCAGAATACTAGTTTAGCACCATACTGCCTTTAAGGTCCCTTTAACTTTTGTACCTTAGGATTCTATGACTTGTCTCCAGGTTCCTTGTCCTATAGGAAGACTATATTAACCAAAGGTATATTCTTTTTTTCGAGGGTGAGAATCAACATGCACTGATGGACAGAGAGCTGTCCGTAGTTAGCTAAGTTTAGGCACTTCTCCTTAGTCTGGAAAACCTTGGTTCACATCCTGCCTCTAACAGGTACTGGCTGTTTCCCATGTCTAAGATGACTCTATGAGATGTTCCAAAAATCTTAATGCAGTTTTAAGCTTTAATAACTTCAAACTACATTAAGACTTATGGGTTCCCTTGTATCTGCAGACCTGGTACTAATCTTCAGGACATAGGGAATTTTCTCCCTATAAGTTCAATTAAAAACATGCACATGTATCTTCTGGGGCAATATT
Organism: Phalanger gymnotis; assembly: GCA_028646595.1. NCBI lineage: Eukaryota > Metazoa > Chordata > Mammalia > Diprotodontia > Phalangeridae > Phalanger > Phalanger gymnotis. The sequence goes on from JAQQSZ010016733.1 coordinate 7,898, forward strand.
TCTGCCTCCACTTGGTTAAGTTACCTCTGTTGCAAAACAGGGACTTTCTGTCTCTGTATGTTCCTTAATGAGCATGACCCCTGATAAACCTTATCCCATGTTTACAGAATATGAGGCATCTTTTGAATACTCCAAAGACAAGTTGCAAGAAGAGGAAGTGTGGTGTGTGCTATCCACACAAGAGGAAAATACACAAAATTTGGAGTAGAAAACTTAATTGTTTGATTTCTGGCTCTGCCACTCATGGCTACTTACTACTAGCCTGACTTTGAGCAATTTAGTTCAATAAGTACTGTGCGACTCGATGAATGCAAAGACAAAATAATAATAATATGACATGAATTTAAAAAGCAAAACCACTTAGAAACAGCTAAAAACAGTAACTATTTTACACAAAAAAAGGTGCAAGAAGAAGAAAGGATACAGAGGATTTAGATGGGGGGAGGGCTGGTAGTTTGGGTAACCTACTTTCAACAGGAATGGGTTTAAAAGGGAACGATACATACATATTTAGAAGAGTATAAAAGTCTTCTAAATTTAGAAGAAATAAAATGGTAAGAGTATAGTGAAAGGGGAAAGGACAAGGGAGGGATCTTTAGAGGGAGAATGAGGGAATAGGTAAAGGGAGTTTAGATCAATGGGAATGGGAGAATAGGGAAGGGATCCTTTGAGGGGGGAAGGCAAGTAATAGGAGGGCAGGGTGGTTGGTGGATGAGGTGGGGTAGGTAAGTAATGGGAAGGCAATGTAGTGGGTAGAAGTAAAGTAGAGGAGGCAGGAGGGATAGGAAACAAAAGATATGCACAAATATAAAAAAAACAAAGAGCAGGAATAGAGTATGTTTGGGAAAGTATATGTCTATATACATATGTCTATATGTATAAGTGTATGTATATATCAAGAAACATATCTAAATTATATTGTAGCCTTCTGAGGGAGAAGGGGGAGGGAAAAAAGAACAAAGTTATAAAGTGCACAGCAGAGAATGAAAGAAAACACAAGGAGGCAAAGAAAAGATGGACAATTCTCAACACAAGGTGCATTATCATAAGGCTTTCTTGAAGTGAAAATTTATTGTTACTTATTTTGAATCATCTCCTATGCTCCGCTATGCACATGACATGCTTTTTTTCCTTTCTTATTCTATATTTAAGTTTCAATATTTAAGTTTAAGATATGCTTTGTCTCTTTTTATTTTCTATTTGTGTTCTGGTAAAATAAAATAAAAACTGTCAAATAATAATAATAACAATAAAGCTTGCTTTCAAGAAGCTTCCTGACAAGTCACATCCTCTCTGGAGCTCCATTTCTTTATCTGCAAAATGAAGATCTCTAAGGTCCTTTCTTGATCTAAACCCTATGATCAATACTTACTTTTAAAAAATAGCATCAAAATTTAACCACATAACTATACTGAAAAAAATAAAGTTTTGACTTCCAATCAAAGGTTTGGGAGTGTGGGTTGCATCCATTTAAGAATTATTTGGTGTAAAGAGTGTTGGTTCACTTATATTTGGTCTATTTTTGCAGTATATACACCATTATATGACAGAGTTGGAAATGTGAAGTAATCAAAACAGTATGTAATAAAAGGTAACTTAATCTAAAAAATAAGCAATTTATCTTGTGGGCAGATAGGTGGAAGAGCAGCCTAGGGTGATCAAAAACTGGCTTCAAATCTGGCCTCAGACATTTATTAGTTGTGTGACCCTGGGGAACTCACTTCCTATTAGCCTCATTTTGTAACATGGATATGAGAACAGCATCTACCTTGCAGGATTGTTGTGAGATCAGACAAGATAATTGTAAAACACATAGTAAGTGCTACATAATGAAGATTAGTTATTATTATCTAACCAAAATTTTAGGTCTGAGGTATTAAAGGAAGAACATTTAGCCAAGAACAGTGATGTTCTCTGACACAAGCAGAGGAAAACTGGGTGAGCACTCTGGAAGTACAGATCCCGATAAAGTTCCCTTTTCTGTTTCTCATTTTTAAGCATGTGGGCCTCAGATACCACTGTACCACAGGTGCCAAAGAGCCCAGTAGCATTGACCTATGCAAGACAAATGATACAAATTCCATCTTCAGAAAGTGAGCTGAGTTTCCAGGAATGATAACTTGTTATTCTTTATCACAATTTCTCTGACTAAATGTACTTATGAGCTGTGTAACTCTGAGCAAGCTATTTTGACTCTCTAGACATCAGTTTACCCCTCTATGAAATGTGGACAATTATAGCATGTCCTTCCTAGAGTTGTTGTGAAGATCAAATGAGAGAATATATGTAGAGTGCTTGGCAAACCTTAAAGCACTATAGAAATATTATGGTCTAATATATAAATTTTATTGCCTCCCTTTTCCATGTGGGAACCTGAGGCATTTGGCCCATTGACGAAAATACGATGGGAAATGGGTCTGTGGTAGGTGCTGGACTCAATGACCTCTGAAGTCCCTCCCAGTTCTAAGTTTATGATCCTATGATTCTATTACCTCAAGATTCCGATCTCTTCTGCTCTTTCCTCCTCTAGGTCATAAACAAATGGACAATCACTTTCTAAACCATTCATGTCCTTAACTGGAGGAAGGTGGTCAGTCACCTGAACTCCTCTCAACCAGGCAAAAGAGGAAGGCACAGAATCCTTCTCTATCAGTTTCTGTTTCTAAGGCACAATTCTTTATGCTATAGCCCTTCCAGTTGTTCAGTGAGAAGACAAGCTCTTTACCTTAGAATGTAGCCCAGCATTCATGGCTCAGAGGCCGCTGTACCTTTCATTTGACTTGGGAAGTTGTTTAACTTTATGTTGTTGCTCCAGAGAAAGAAAGAAAAAAAAGACTATTCTTCCCTCATTAATTGTAGCAGATAAAAGAATGTGATCCATCAAGTTGGGACTGAGGAACTCTGGGCAGAGGAATTCATTCATGGCTGGCTGGCTCACTCCCTCCTCTAGACATCTTGTGTCTTAATGAGGGCTCCAATTAAAGACCTATTGCCAGGTACCAGGAGAATAAATATTGGCCTTATACCAGAGCAGCCATCCCTCACCTTATGGAGAAAGCT
>JAQQSZ010016734.1:0-10957 GCA_028646595.1 Phalanger gymnotis
GAAGGGAAATGGTCTGCAGAGGGGAGCAGATTGAAGGTGACAGCATGCAAGACAGATGAAATGCTCCGCCCCAGAGGATAAGGAAGAAGGGGAGGATCACAGGCACAAAGGACATGTTAAGTAGAGCTTAGAATAGAGGGAACTACCTCATCCTCCGAGATCACCTGTCCTTTCCTCTGAATAAGAGAGATTTTAAGCTAAGGAGAGAAAACACAAGGTGGGGAAGCTTTAGTACTAGATCACCTGCCAAATAAGGTAGGCCTAAGGATTAAGTTGGGGAATTAAAAGGAGAGGTTTGGAATAGCCACTTTGTGTTGTAGCACAGGGATTCTGAGATTTAGGAATCTAGATTGAATTGAAGGGCTCTCATGCCAAATAAAAGCTTATTGCCAATATGAATTTGTGGTGGACCTAGTCACTAGAGCTGTAACTTCCTCCACCGTCAAGTACTTTCTTGGCTCAGGGGTAGCAACACAGACAGGAGAGGAACACATGTCAGAGCGGGAGAAATGGGGTGCTTGGCCCCAGGCTTTAAACAGTTCTTTCTGTAGAGAAGTGATCAGAGAAATGTATTTAATCAGTCTCTTTTTGAGGCCTCAAACATAGTTCTCTAATGTGTGCAAATGCATATTGCTTTGGAGGGTATAAAATACACACTGTTTCCCTATACACAAAATTAAACAAATACTGAGCACCTATTTATACAGCTGAGTACTGTGGATAAGTCAACCAGATCTAGGCAAAATAGAGAAATATAGGTGGTTTGCTTTCAGTATCCCTCTCTTTCTTTTCTTCCTCCGTGCCATTTCCTTCACATCCATTACCTTTATGCTCCTTAACCATCTTCTCTCAAATTAAGAGATTATCAGACGTATATTTGAACTGAAATTCATTCATACTTAGGGTGGGGATACAAGCCATTGGGAATAGTAACCTTCAACAGACTAGGATATGTTCCTGGGGAACCAGGGTGCAACAAACAGAATCATCAAACAATTGCCATCCTTAGGTTTTACCCTACAGAGCAACAAGGAAAGGCTGGAAGAGTATTTGAGATATATGGGGTACTGAAAGGGAAAGTGACTTGCCCGTGGCTACACTGCTAGCATGTGTTACAGGCAGGGTCTGAACCCAAGTCCTGATGGGCTGGCCTTCTGTCCACTAAGCCAGGCTGTCTATCAAGGGAATCTTCTTATAAACAAACAGTAATCTAAGACCAACCCTGAAGGTAAAGCTACAGAGCTTGCTCTGGCACCATAGGTATTGAAGGAATCCCTTCTGCTTCTATATAAATCTTAAAGAACTCCTGTAATAACTTGGGGGGGGGGGGTGCGGGGGCGCAGAGTCAAGGCAATTGGGTAACTTGCCCAAGGTCACGCAGCTAGTAAGTGTCAAGTGTCTAAGGCCACATTTGAACTCAGGTCCTTGTGACTCCAGGGCCAGTACTCTATTACTGTGCCACCTAGCAGCCCCCGTAGCTTCTTTTGTAGTCTATGCCAGTTATATAATCTTTTAATAATGAAAGGAATTTGAAGAAGAAATGGAAGAGAAGGGCCTAGTAAGCCATTTAGATAGGATTGCGCTCAGTGATCTCCAAGTTTCCAAGACTGAACAGGAAATTTAGCACCTAGAGTTTATGTTCCCCAAGTCTCTTTTAACAGCAGCACCCAGTAATGACTAAAGCAGGTTTACTTCCATGTTACTGCCAAATCTATTCTCACTGTGCCATCTTCCGGTCTTTTTCCTCTTCTCAGTTTGTATATTTTGACCCATGTTAGTCACTTGACCTAAAATTTTCAGTAGTTCCTGATTTCCTACAGAATGAAGTTTGTACTTCTCAGCTGAGAATTCAAGGTCTTCCATCCACAGTCTTACTGGAACCAACATTTCCAGCCTTAATCCCAACTTTTCATTTAACAGGACACATCTTTGAGTTTTGTTCTGCTCCTCCTAGAATTCTCTCCCCTTTTCTGTCTACATATCTAAGTTTTGATTTATCCTTCAAGGTTATTATGAGCTCTCAAACTTCCTTAGTTATTTTGCATTGTCATACACTGCCTGTATTTCCTGTGTGGTTTTTTTAAATATTAAAACTTTCATTTTCAGGGTTTTTTTTATTTTCAGTTTTAACAGCCATTATGTGACTATTATATGCAAGATATTATGCTAGGATTGGAGGGATACGCATGTGAAAGAGGACACAGTCCCTAACTTCACAAAATCCCTGCCATGTCATTTGTTGCTCTTGTTTCCAGCTAGATTGGAAATTCCTTGAGTGCACTAGATAGAAGGGTGAACTTGGAGTCAGGAAAAATCAAATTTGAATGCTGCCTCCTACTTACTGTGTGACCCAGAGATTAGCACCATTACAGTTGTGGCGGTGAAAATGTGCTGCCATTTTATCCTCTTATATTCTGCCGGGGGCCCTTGAGCTGACTGGAGGAGTAAACAGCTTCCATTTTTAAGATCCTTTTTTTTTTAACAAGTTTTTTGGTTGTTTGCACTTGGGAATAAATTTTCCATGAAAATAATATTATAGATTGATTAGCTTTCCATGCTAGCCTTCAGAACTATCTAACCTGTAATGCACCTATATTATATGTTTCGGAACTTAACCACCTGTTATTACAGAGGTTGGCAGACTATAGCCCACCTTAAAATGCAAAAACCAATCTTAGCTCATAAATCATGCGAAACAGTGTCAGGACAATGCCAGCTCCAGTTTGCTGACCCCTTTATGTATGTTTGTGTATATGATTTTCCCCCCTAAATAATTAACCTAAGCACAGGCTTTTAGACATTCTGTTTATCACCTCAAGTGTATTTTTTCTGCAGGGTCAATGTAATATCTATCTTAGGTGCCACTCACTGACCCTAGAAACCTGGAGCCTTCCAGGCATTAGTAATGACCTTGTTCATGCTGCATCACACTGGGCTGTCTTTTGCACCTCTTGGCATGCTTTTGTTCTACTTTGTTTTTTATCTGAATCTTAGGAGTAAGGCAGAAATCCCTTTTCATCTAATCCCTTCAGTGGGTCTTATTAGTGTTTGGTGAAGTGACATGAATGGGAGAAGAGTTTCGTATTAGGCATCCTTCACTCATGCCCCATTCTTGAATCCTGCACAGCATGTATTGTGTGATAGAATCTGGTAAGATTGGTATCAGTCTCCTGGAGATGATAAAAATTCAAGTGTGCAGGACAGGAGCCATCTTTTAATACAAGCTAGACATGTCATACGTTTAAGTCCTTCCATGAAGAATTGACAGTTGACTTAACTGCTGCACATGTCTTCTCAAGTAGTCTTAAATTATCTCTGGTTTTAGAGATCAACTGCCCATCAAGGCAGACTTGCTGCAGCCTCTTTGATTTACTCTTGATTTAGAAGATAGAAATGGATGCTTTTACAAAGTCAGTTCAACAAACATTTTTAATCGTTTGTACGCCAGGCTCTGTGCCAGGTGTTGGAGATACAAAGACAAAAAGAAGCAGTCCCTGCCCTCAAAGAGCTTACATTCAACTGAAGGTATACAGCATATTATATGGAAATGAGTACCAAGTTCTTCAAAGTCATTTTAAAAGGAGCAAGCACTGAGAACTGCTGGGATCAGGAAAAGCCTCACAAAGCAGTTGGCACTTGACCTGTGCTTTTGAAGAAGTTAGGGATTCCAAAAGGGCAAGGAGTGAATTTCAGGCAGAAAAGTCAGAGGGCAGGCTATGCAATGCCTCCACTCTGGGGAACTGCAAGTAGGCCACTTTGGCTACAGCGGGGTGCTTTAAAAGAAGTAAGATGAAAGAAGGTTAGAAAGGTAGCTGTGTAGGGCTTTAAATGATAGAACAAGGATTTTTTGTTTTGTTTTAAGAAGCAGTCGAAGCCAGTGAAGACATTTGAGTAGGGACTACCTTGATCAAGTCTGTTTTATTCGTATCAATTTGACAGTGGTGTGTGGAGGATGGTTTAGCGCATACAGTAGAAGCAGGACAAACAATTAAGAGGCTATTTCAGTAATCCAGGAGAGAAATAATTAGGGCCTGAATTAAGAGTGGCCACTTTTTCACAGGACAGGAGGAGACAGATTTAAGAGTCAAGGAAGTGGAATCAGTAACCAATAACACCTGGCCACTGAGTCGTCATATTTTCCTTTTCAGTACAATCTCTACAAAAACACATAGCAGCAAAACTTAGAAACAACCCATCTGTCCAATCATTGAGGAATGGTGGAACAAGTTGAGATTTGGATTTAATGGAATGTTGCATAATAGGAAATTACAAGTATGAAGAATACAAAGAAATATGGGAAAGACTTATATGAAATAATACAGAGTGAGAAAACAATCAAAATCACTATACATACGAACTATAACTAGGTAAAAATAACAAAATCCAGGGGAAAATAGAAGAAAAAGTTCGAGGAGAGATGTAAGCAATCAGATTTTCCACTATTATTTTGTGAAAGATGATAAACTTATTTTTAAGCAAATTATAGGTTTTTTTTAATGTGGGATCAATTTCACATTAGTATCAATATTTGCGAGTTCCTAAATCTGGAATAAACCATTTCAAATATGAAAGATATTGAATCATGCTATTTAAGCATATGGGCTCAAATTTACTATTTTTTATAAGGTTGATGTTTTGAACTTTGTTCACAAGGATTTTGAAGTAGATTTTGTTAATTCTTATCCCATGGACCCTTACTCCCACTCCAGTACTAAGCCATAAAACTTAACCTTTTTATTGAAGAAACAAGAGCTTAATTTAATTTCAGATGTTTTTAGTTTCATCGTCTTTATAGAAGCAAGTTATTTACATGTAACATAATAAACAAAGTTACTTGTCTTCATGATTTTCCTTTTTGAATAGCAATAAGTCCCATATCCTCTGGTAAAATGCGTTAATTTTTTTAAGCTATATTAAACAGTTAAGAACATGAGATAACAAGAATATGTTTCTCTTAACAGCATAACATTTCCTTAAGGTATTTCTTTTTTGTTCTATTTTTAGTTTTCCACTCATTTAGCTATGTGCATATAGTTCTTCCTTTGTGACAGCAAAATATTTTTTGATCCTACCCTAGAGTGTTTCAAAGACAAATTGACATGATTGATAACAAACTTTAAAACTAATGTTGAGTTTTCTGTTATTTTATGTTTTCAAAATATTAAATTTATGATCACATTAGAATTTGGAGTCATTCCGGTTTGAAGTTCAAGGTAATAAAGTCACAATTATTTTAGATATGTTCGTTTTTTTTTTTTCAGAGAGGGATCTCAGGCATATTGCTTGTGTAGTATCCTAATAGTTCATAAACGTAATATTACCTCTTTGCTTTCAGTATCTTATGATTGAAAGGACAAGCAAGACAGCTTTGAATGAGCCCTACAAAGTAAAGATTTGCATTTTCATGTGCAATCCCCTCCGTTTATTCTTGTATATGGAAATGTTCGTTTTCTTTGGTATTTGCATTCAATTTTGAAAAATTAATCTAATGTAAAATTAACATAAGACAATTGCCCCATAATTGGGCAATTTTCTTGGATTGACATTGCTATATAAGGAATTTCCTTGATCCCTTCTTCCATTCTCTTTTTAAAGAATGTTTTTGTTTTCTTTTCTCTGTTACATGTAAAAACCATAAGTTCTCTCCTTGAGAAGGCATAGATTATACGTATGCAGTCATGCAAAATATTTCTGTATTAGCAATATTTCAAAAGAGAACACAGACTAAAAAGAAAAATAAAGCAAAAATATCCTTTGATCTGCATTCAGACACCATCAATTTTTTTTCTAGAGGCATATAGCATTTTTTCATCATAAATCCTTCAGAATTCTCTTGGATTGTTGTATTAATTGAAATTGCTAGGTCATTCACAGTTCCTTCTATTCTCTTATCAGTTTGTTCATCGCTTTGTGTGCACCTAGGGCATTCTAATTCAGATTATATTTCCGTGCATATGTGAATTAATAAGCTACATGATGGGAAGCTCATTCAAGGCAAGATCCTTTTTTTACCCCCACTTTGTATCTACAGCACTTAGCGCACACAGTATCATATAGTAAGTGTTTAATCAGTGGTTTTTAAATTTAACTTACTATATTAGCTATACTTTAGATGATATACTATTTCTAATGAGCCCAGGAATTAAGCCCAATTCCCTTGTGGGGGCAGGTAACAGTTTACAAAGTAGCAGAATGGGAGTATGTGACCATGATGACAGCCTAAATGCCATTAAAAATAGTCTCCATAGGTGCCTGATGCTTTACCTACATAAATAACAAAATTGTAAGCTTACTCTAATATTTGGTCTTTAAGGTTTCACCTTATAATTACTCTTTTTTATTGGTTTCTTTCCTTACGCACCAATTGGAGCATTTTTCTTGGTGTTCATTTTTAGAATCAAACAAATGTGTTGGAGCTCTCAGTTTACCCATGCTGAGAGAATATCCAAAAATATCAGGAGAGAAGTTCTTTTGTCGGACTTTTTTAGATCAAGATGCTAGTGAATCCCATTGTTTTATCTCCCCACTTCCAATAATAGACTTGACAAACATTTCTTAAGCATCTGTTGTGTGCCAGGCACTGTGCTAAGCATTTTACAACTATTACCTCATTTAATCCTCACAAAAATCTATTGTTATCCCCATTTTATCAATGAGGAACTGAGTCAGAAGTTAAGTGACTCGGCCATAGCTCTGTCCACATACCTATATGCCTGTATCTTGCCACTTTCAGGTGCACTTCTATATTAATTAAATGTGGAAATATGTAACCTAATATAAAATCAGTGATTAACTTATTTCAAGCTCTTATTTTTTCTTTTTTTTTTTCAGCTGCTTTTCTAACCCAGACTGTGTGTCTGGATGATACAACGGTAAAATTTGAAATATGGGATACAGCTGGACAAGAAAGATATCATAGCTTAGCACCAATGTACTACAGAGGAGCACAGGCAGCAATAGTTGTATATGACATCACAAATGAGGTAAGTATAAAGTGACTGCAATTTATACTTGGGCAGCTAGGTAGCGTGGTAGGAAGACCCAAGTTGGAATCTGGCCTCAGACACTTAATACCTGTTTGACCTGGGCAAGCCACTTAACCTCTGTTTCCTCATACGCAAAATGAGGATCTGTAAGAGCTCTTACCTCCCAGGGTTTCGTGATACTTGAATGAGATAATAATTGTAAAGTGCTTAAGCACAGTGCCTGGGGACACAGTAAGCACTAAATAAATGTTAGTTGTCATCGTAGTCATTACAAGCAAAGAGAATCTTCAGTATGCATTTTGTTTCTACAACCCTTCATTCAAGAGAAACTCTGAAACACCAATGTGAAAACATGGGAAGGCCAAACAATATTGTTTCTGCCAGATTTTTATCATTTAAAGAAATAGCTTTTTTAAAGGAAAATTTGTTGAACAGTGCTTATAAATAATATTTAAAGCTTATTTCTTATAAGCGTCTCATACTCAACAATTTTAAAAGGCCTGTTTTAGAGATAAATTAGTTAGCTGAAATGACTCTTAGTTGGTGATTTTGTGTTGGTTTTTTTTTTTTCCCTCCAATTAACCAGGAATCCTTTGCAAGAGCAAAAAACTGGGTTAAAGAACTTCAGAGGCAAGCAAGTCCTAACATTGTAATAGCTTTAGCAGGGAACAAGGCTGATCTAGCAAATAAAAGAGCTGTAGATTTCCAGGTATGTTTTATTTAACTTTTTAACTTAAAAGCAAATATCATTAAAGTATATTTTTTCTGAACCAATTGCAATTATAGATTAATGAATATGTAAAAGAATATGCAAATCTGTTTTGACATAATTGATGAATAAATTTTATATAATAAATATAATTTACCATTTGATCAAGGAATTTTACCAATATTCATTTAGTAAAGATAGGCATTATTAGAGGATGACTTACTGGTAAGAATTGATCTGTTAAGTAATTTGTCACTGGTTTAAAATGTTCTCATTATAAAGTATAGAAAGCTATAATTGTATTCTGTTCTTAAGTCCTGAAAGCCATCTCGAACTTCATCTTTTCCTAAAGCCTTTGGTGGGACAGCTGTTGCTTGCACTAAGGTGGGAAGGTTGGGGAAGGGATGAAATTCATTTTGGGGAGTGGGGGGGGTGTGATTAAATTGAGGAATATTGTTACTTGAAGAAGATTGTTGCACATATCACTAGTTTCTGCAAATGATAACATTACTCGAAGCCATTTTCTGCATGTTCCATACTGGTCTTTTCTGATATAGTCACCATTATTATGCTTTACTTCACTGCTTACGGTTCCCAGATAGCACCTTAATTGGATTCACCGAGTCCACTTCCCTCTTTCATAATCCACCTCCATGTAGCTGCCAAATTGATATTCCTAAAGTATGGGTCCACCCTTGTCACTTCTTCTGCTTTAGAAGCTTCTAGTAACTTCCCAGTGCATTTAGGCTAAGATATTCAGACTATTCTGTTTGGGCATTTAAAGCCCTTCTCACTAGCAATTTCACATTTTTCCTTCTCATGTACTCTTTGCTTCAGCCAAATCAACCAATTTGCTCCCTTTAGGCTGTCCCCCATGCTTGAAATGTTCTCCCTCTTCCCCTCTTTGACTCTCAACCCTTAAGAATCAGGCTCAGCTCCAGTACTGCCTCCCGAAGTGGAATCTCAAGGTTGTTAGCACCCGATCCCCTCCACTCCCCATCACTGAGGGCTTATTAATATATGCCGTATGTACTTAGATGGGATCTTGTTATTTTCCCCCAGTAGAACTTAAACTCCTTGAATAGAAGGCCTCTTTTACTTATTTATCTGTATGCTTTGTTGATTTCAAATATATCATATATGACTGTGCCAGTAAGGCAAAATGGGCTTAGTTTAACAGGTGCCCTAGAGGAGTTTGGCTTTTGTTCACCGTGAAAGTACTTTCACCTTTTAAACGCTAAGCCCCAGGCCCAAAGCCCTATCAGGTGTGAAACGTGTGTGGGTGTAGATTAAGGACTTAAAAGGGGCCAATTCGGGAACCAGTGGGTCTCTGGACTCTGGTCTCTAGTCGTTGAGGCGGGACTTAAGAACGCCCGAGGCTTGGCTGCGAGGAGAGGCGAGAAAACTACAGCTGGAAAAAAAATCCGAAGCAGAGCCGACCCCTCTGTGGACCCAGGAGTTCGAGCGAGGTCTTGAGGCTGGTGAATATGATTTGTGCCATCTTATTTTTCTGTGGCCTCCTGGCTACTCTTGTGAAGCGGGCCTACTGGGCCTGGAGGCTTGTGTTCACAATACTGGAATGGGGAGGTTGGTTCGCTAATTTGTTGCTCTGGGACCTGAATAAATTTTTTGATGCCTTCTGCTTGGAGAATTCTGTATACCCAGTGATTTTGAACCATTCAGATATTTATATGATCCTTTTTGAGATCATAAATTCGGCCTTCCTACTACAATGACTTAGTATAAGTTCTCATTAGAATTAAAATTGTGCCTTGTATGTGTGTATATCTGCATCTAGACAGGTATGCGCCAGGTCCTGCATTTTGCCGCATATTCACTGTGTGACCCTGGGCAGGTGTTTTAACCCATCAGTGCTGCACAGCAACTCTCAGAAGATAAATATTAAGTTCCTCATCTGCATCTTTGGAGAGAGTTTTTATCCTGGGATCTTCCCACACTGATGAAATCATAGGCCTGAACACTTTGCGGGGCAGAGGAGAGAGCCATGTAGTCATTTCAAAATCCAGATGCATGGTGGGAAGCTAACGTATATGTGATTTCCTTTAATGTCTGTGGCCTTAAGAACTCATTTTACCCTGGGGCTCTGCTCTTTTCTTTCACCAGGAAACCCCAGAATTTCACTCACTGATGTTGCCTCTGTCCCTCTCTGTCTCTTTGTGTCTGTCTGTCTCTCTCATCTCATCCTTTGCTCTGTTCCTTAAAAATACTCTGCGACCCTTTGGGGAAAATAGAAGGAGAAATGGAATATGGTAGAAAGTAAATGATAATAGCGCTTCTTGTCTGGTTTGTCCAAATCTTTCTCCCAGTTTTCTCTGCAGTCATCTGGCCCAGTCTTTTCCTGGGCCAAATGTTTTAACAAATTTTAGAATTTATAGTTGATCACAATTTGGTTTAGAAAGTTAGAAATAATAATGCTTTTAGAATATGCTTCATTTGTCATTCTAGGTGTATAAGCTCTCCTGATATGCTTACCTTCTTGTGCCCTTCCACACATGGTCTTTATTCAGGTATTTATACCTGACCTATTCATCTGTCTCACCTTAAACATTGTAAAATCATGAACGTATGGGACTGTTATCTGTACTCCTTTCCATAGCCTCCAAAGAATCCTTTATTTATATGGTTTTTCTTCTCTGTTGCCCTAGACCAATATCTAGGGCACCATCTTTCTGGAGTGTGTTCCCAAGACCCACTTGATCTAAAATGCTGTGTTACCCTTTCCTAAGTTCCAAAACTCTTAAGGCTCTTCCCATCATTAGTGTTTTCCTATAATCTTGTGTTGTTTCTGTCTCAGTGCTACCAGTGTACCCCACCCCCACTCCCCAACTGCTTCTTTATTTCAATACCTTTCTTTTTTCCCCACCCTAGATTTCTGTTTCTGGACCCATTTTCAAAGTAGAGATAGTACCGTATATACCTGGAGATTGAGTTACATTGGACATCTTTTCCTGGTGCACCTGCTTATTACACCTACTTCCTTATATCCAACTTTCACTCATTCTCATGACAGTCTTATTCTTTCTTTTGAGGGATAGATTTCTGGACTCGGAATTTTCAATAAAAAAAAAACTTCCTTTGTACATACTATAAATACAACATTAAGTCTAGTTTTAGCACCATAGGTCAAGCAGAATTCTTTGTACTTCTAAAAGTAGTTTTTATCTTGAATGAATTAACATTTAAAAACAAATGCCTCTGGATTAGAAATTTGGCTAATTCTGCCTTTCAAGGCATTCTTCTC
>JAQQSZ010016735.1:0-10957 GCA_028646595.1 Phalanger gymnotis
TCTTTTTTTTTGTCATGGCTTTCAGGTAGTCCAATAATTTTTAAATTCTCTCTCCTGGATCTGTTTTCCAGGTCAGTGGTTTTTCCCATGAGATATTTCACATTGTCTTCATTTTTTCATTCCTTTGGTTCTGTTTTATAATATCTTGGTTTCTCATCAAGTCACTAGCTTCCACTTGCTCCAATCTAATTTTTAAGGTAGTGTTTTCTTCAGTGGTCTTTTGGACCTCCTTTTCCATTTGGCTAATTCTGCCTTTCAAGGCATTCTTCTCCTCATTGGTTTTTTGGAGCAATTTTGCCATTTGAGTTAGTCTATTTTTTAAGGTGTTGTTTTCTTCAATATTTTTTTCATGATTTTCTCGCATCATTCTCATTTCTCTTCCCAGTTTTTCCTCTACTTCTCTAACTTGCTTTTCCAAATCTTTTCCATGGTCTGAGACCAGTTCATGTTTTTCTTGGAGGCTTTTGTTGTAGGCTCCTTGACTTTATTGACTTCTTGCTGTATGTTTTGGTCTTCTTTGTCACCAAAGAAAGATTCCGAGGTCTGAGACTGAATTTGAGTGCGTTTTCACTGCCTGGCCAGATTCCCAGCCAACTTACTTGACCCTTGAGTTTTTCAGCAGAGTATGACTGCATGTAGTGTAAAGAGTACTTTGTTCTAAGTTTGAGGGAATGCGCTGTTGATTTCAGAGCAATTTCTATACAGCTAGCTCTGCCACACCAGCAGTCCTCCAACCACTGACCCTGATCTGACAAAAATCTTAAGTAGTCTCTGCACTCCTGCTCTGATCCACCACTTAATTCCTCTCACCAGGTGGGCCTGGGGCCAGAAGTAACTGCAGCTGTAGTTTTGTAGCTGCATCTCCCCCCGCTGCCCCCATGGTGGTGGCCGAACTGCAAACTCTTTTCACTGTGTCCCCTGCAGCTTTTCCCATTAACCTTCTCTGTTGTCTTTGTTGTTTGTGGGTTGAGAAGTCTGGTAACTGCCACAGCTCACTGATTCAGGGCGCTAGGGCTTGTTCCGCCTGGTTCCTGGTCTGGTTGGTCCTGCCACTGCTGGCGCTGGGCTCTGCTCCCTTCCACTCCCCTCCGCTCCGTGCGCGATAGACCTCATCCATTGACCATCCAGGCTGTCCTGGGCTGGACCCCTGCTTCCTTCTGCTATTTTGTGGGTTCTGAAGTTTTGGAATTTGTTCAGAGCCATTTTTTATAGGTTTTTGGAGGGACTTGGCAGGGAGCTCACGCAAGTCCCTGCTTTCCAGCTGCCATCTTGGCTCCACCCCCCCTCCCCATCTCTTTTAATAAAATTGTTCTTTCTTTCTTTTTTTTTTATTGATGTCTTCTGTTTCTTCGATCACCCTAGTATTCCATGTATCTCTCCCCTACCCCTCCCCAAGAGCCAAACTATATAATAAATAGTATTTTTTAGAGTGACCAAAAAAAAAAATCAGCACAACCAACTGCTATATTTCAAAAGTCTGAAAACATTTACAATTTGTAACTCATGGTCCTCCCCACCTCTTTTTCTTCTCATACCTCTTCATTTGAGTCCTGCTTGATCTTTATAAGTTTGTTACATTTACTTTTCATTTTTTTGTATCATTTGTATCATTGTTCTTTTTGTTTACATTGTTGTATTTACTGTGTACATATTTTATTTTCTTGGCTCTGCTTCCTGCACTCTGCAGTAATTTATACGAGGTGTTTTTATGCTGCTTTGTATTCATCACACAAATCATTTCTTACAGCATAGTAATATTATATTGCATTCATGTACCACACTTTGTTTAGCCAATTCTCGACTGATGGGCAGCTATTTGGTTCTAATTCTTTGCTGTCACCAAAAAAGTGCTGCTATGAATATTTTTGTGTATATCGAGACTTCTTATTGATGGTTTTCTCGGGGTTCTAAGCCCAGTAATGGAGTTTTTGCTTCAACGTATGGGCATTTTAGTCACTTTATTTGCATAATTCCAAATTGCTTTAAAAAATGACAGTACCATTTCACAGCACCACCAACAGTACACTTTTTTTTGTTGTTCATGTTTAGTCGTTTCGGTTGTGTTGAGTCCTTGTAACCACATTTGCAGTTTTCTTGGCAAAGATACTGGAGTGGTTTGCCATTTCCTTCTCCAGTTCATTTTACAGATGAGAAAATTGAGGCAGAAGTGTTAAGTGACTTGCTTAGGGTCACACAGCTAGTAAGTGCGTGAGGCCAAATTCGAACTCAGGTCTTGTTGACTCCAGGACTGGACCTCTATCTGTTGCACTACCTAGATGCCTTAGCAGTAAATTACTGTGCCTATTATTCCACAGCCCCTCCAACACTGATCGTTGTTATTTTTGGTCATTTTTTTCCAGTTTGTAGGGTGTGAGGTGAAAGTTGTTTTGATTTTCATCTATCTTATTATTAGTGATCTGGAGCATTCTTTCATGTGAATCGTAAATTCTTTGCAATTCTTTTGAGAACTGTGTCTATATCCTACCACTTGGTTATTAGAGAATGAGCATCCATCTCTTTTTATTCCTCCTGCCACCATTCCAATAAAACCATCATACCTGGACCATTTCAATGGTCTCATAATTGAGCTTCCTCTTTACCCTTTCCAAACCATCCAACATTCTACTTTCAGATTAATATTAAAACACCACTTTTATTAGGTCACTTACCTCCTCAAAAAAATTTTAGCAATTTTTTATTTCCTACAGAATAAATCCAACATCCTAAACCTGGTATATTAGTCCTTCTTCCTTCTGGTCCTAACCTAAACCTCAGATTTTTTTCTTATCGGTTCCCTACATAAATTCTTAGCGCCAGCCAGATTAGTCTATTTGCTATCTCCCTATACTTCTTTATTTTTGCTTTTGCTAACATTTTCCATGCTTGAGGACTTCTCTTTACTGTCATCCGAATCTTTTTAATCCTTTAGGTCCTTTTTCAAGTTAACCTCTTCCCATCAAGCCTTTCTTTTCTTTTCCTTTTTTTTTTGAATCATCTCTTTTTATGTTTTTATTTTATTTTTAAAAATTTATTTAGTATTCTGTTTTTTACCCAGTTATATGTAAAAACAATTTTTAATGTTCATTTTGAAAACTTTGAGTTCCGAATTCTCCCCCATGACCCCTCCCCACCCCGATCCCCATATTGAAAAAGCGTGCCATTCAGTATAGGTTATACTTATGTAATAATGGAAAACATTTCCATACTAGTCATGTTGTGAAAGAAAACATAGACCTCCCCCAAAAAAAGCCTCAAGAAAAGAAAAATAAAGTAAAAAACCATATGCTTCAATCTATATAAAGATACCATCAGTTCTTTCTCTGGAGATGAATAACGTTTTTCATCATAAATCCTTCAGAGTTATCTTGGATCATTGTATGGTGAGAATAGCTAAGCCATTTACAGCTGATTATCTTACAATATTGCTATTACTTTGTACACAGTGCATTTCACTTTGCTTTACGTCTTATAAGTCTTTCCAGGTTTTTCTGAGAGTATTCTGCTCATCATTTCTTGTAGCACAGTAGTATTCCATCATAATTACATACCATAGTTTGTTCAGCCATTCCCCAGTTGATGGGTATTCCCTCAATTTCTAATTCTTTGCCCCTAGAAAAGAACTGCTATAAATATTTTTGTTCATATAGGTCCTTTTCCTTTTTGTTTTTCATCTCTTTTAGGATACAGACCTTGTCATGGTGTTGCTAGGTCAAAGGGTATGCATTGTCTTATAGCCCTTTGGGCATAGTTCCAAATTGCTCCACAGAATGGTTGAATCAGGCCATAATACCAACAGTGCATTAATGTTTTATTTTTCCCACATCCCCTCCAACATTTGTCATTTTCATTTTCTGTCCTATTAGCCAATCTAATAAGTATGAGGTAGCACCTTAGAATTGTTTTAATTTACATTTCTCCAATCAGTAGTGAGTTAGACCATTTTTTCCTATAGCTATAGATAGCTTTGATTACTTCATCTGAATACTATTCATATCTTTTGATCATTTATCAATTGGGGAATGGCTCTTTTTTTTAAAATATAAATTTGACTTAGTTCTGTACATGTTTAAGAAATGAGGCCTTTATCAGAGAAACTTGCTTCAAATTTTTTTCACAGTTACTATTGCTAACTCTATTTCCTTCTCTCCTATCCCACCCCATTTTTTCTATTCCCTCTCCTTTTACCCTGTCCTACCTCAAAAGTGTTTTGCTTCTAACTGCCCACTACCCCAATCTGTCCTCTCTTCTATCACCCCCCTTTTCTATTATCCCCTTCCCCTCTTACTTTCCTGTAGGGTAAAGTAGATTTCCATATCCAATTGATTGTGTATATTATCCCCACTTTGAGCCAGTTTAGATGAGAATAAAGTTAACTCACTCCCCCACATCTCTTCCTCTTCTCTTCCACTGTAAAAGCTTTTTTTTTTGCCTCTTTTATGTGAGATAATTTAACCTTTCTACCTCTCTCTTTCCCTTCTCATTACATTCCCCTCTCACCCTTTAATTTTATTTTTTTTAGATATTGTCCTTTCATATTCAGCTGACACCTGTGCCCTTTGTCTATATATATTCCTTTTAACTACTCTAATAATGATAAAGTTCTTATGAGTTACAATTATCATCTTCCCATGTAGGATTGTCAACAGTTTAAGCTTATTAAGTCCCTTAAGATTTCCCTTTCCTATTTGCTTTTTTATGCTTCTTGTATTTGAAAGTCAAATTTTCTATTCATCTCTGCTCTTCATCAAGAATGCTTGAATGTCCTCAATTTCATTAAATGCCCATTTTCCCCCCTGCAGGATTATACTCAGTTTTGCTGGGTAGGTGATTCTTGGATGTAATCTTAGCTCCTTTGCCCTCTAGAATATCATTTTCCAAGCCCTCTTATCCTTTAATGTACAACCTGCTAAATCTTGTGTTATCCTGACTATGGCTACATGATAGCTGAATCCTTTCTTTCTGGCTTCTTGCAATATTTTCTCCTTAACCTAGGAGCTCTGGAATTTGGCTATAATATTTCTGAGAGTTTCCATTTTGGGATCTCTTTCAGGAGATGATTGTTGGATTCAGTTTCTATTTTAGCCTCTGGTTCTAGAATATCAGGGCAGTGTTCCTTGTTTGAAAGATGATGTCTAAGCTCTTTTTTTTGATGATAGCTTTCGGGTAGTCTTAATAATTTTTAAATTATCTCTCCTGGATCTGTTTTCTAGGTCAGTTGTTTTTCCAGTGAGATATTCCACATTGTCTTTAATTTTTTCATTCTTTTGGTTTTGTATTATTATTTTTTGATTTCTCAGAAAGTCATTAGCTTCTATTTGCCCAATTCTAGTTTTTAGGGAATTTTTTCCTTCAGTGAGCTTTTGTACCTCTTTTTCCATTTCGACAATTCTACTTTTTAAGGAGGTTTTTTTTTCTTCAATGAATTTTTGTGTCTTTTCTTCCATTTGACCAGTTTTGTTTTCTTTTTTTTTAAATTTAATTTATTTAATATATTTAGTTTTCAGCATTGATTTTCACAAGAGTTTGAATTATGAATTTTCTCCCTGTTTGTACCCTCCCTCCCACTCCAAGATGGCGTATATTCTGGTTGCCCCATTCCCCTGTCAGCCCTCCCTTCTGTCACCCCACTACCCCTCCCATCCCCCTTTCCCTACAAATTTTGTTTTCTAAAGTATTCTTCACCTCATTGGATTTTTGTACCTCTTTTACCGTTTGGCTTCATCTGTTTTTTAAGGTGTTATTTTCTTCATTATATTTTGTGGCTCCTTTACCAAGCTACTGACTTGTTTTTCATTATTTTCTTGTATCACTCTCATTTCTCTTCCCAATTTTTCCTCCACCTCTATTACTTGAACTTCAAATACTTTTTGAGCTGTTCCATGGCCTGAGACCAATTCATATTTTTCTTGGAGGCTTTGGGTGTTGGAGTTTTGACTTTGTTATCTTCTGAGTGTGTGTTTTGATCTTCCTCACCATAGTAACTTTCTGTAATCAGATTTTTTTTGTTGTTGTTGTTTGCTCATTTTGCCAACCTATTTCTTGACTTTTTAATTCTTTGTTAAAGTAGAGTGTGCTTCCAGGGTAGAGGGCTTAATGTCCCAAGTTTCAGGGGTTTTGTGCAGCTGTTTTTAGAGATACTTTTACGGATCTTTAACTTTTCAATTCTTCCAAGGTGGTATGATCTAAAGAGAGGTTTGTTTACTACTCTCCTGGTCTGTGCTCTCATTTGTGCGTGACCACAAGCACTTTTTTCTGCCCTGGAACTATGATGAGGGTCCTTGCTCTACTGCAGCTGCAAGATCTTGTGTGCTAATATTCCTCCTTGCCCTGCAACTGCCACCCAGAACTGTGACCTGAACCCAAGTAGGGACAAAGCAACAGAGTCCTGCCTCAGTGCTAGCAAAGAGACTCCTGTAATTTCCTTCAGAACAGTTGTTTGACTCCTTTACCATCTGTGGGCTGAGAACTTGGGAAGCAACTGCTGTCCCTTCTGATTCAGTGGCTCCCAAGGCCTGCTTCTGGTTTTGTAGGGCTGGGTGTCTGCTGGCACAGCCTTTGCTGGATTGTGTTGTACTCTCACCCAGGTGTGAAAGACCTTTCCTGCTGACCTTCTCGGTTGCCTTTGGCTGGAAAATTATACCCCCATGGCCTTTTGTGAGTTATGCTGTACTAAGAATTGTTTTATGACATTACTTAAAGGTGTTTGTAGGGATTTTGAGGAGAGCTCAGGTGAGTCACTGCTTTTTTTCTGCCATCTTGGTTTCACCACCCCCCGGGATATCCCTTCTGTGAAGCCTTTGTTGACCTCTATGACCCCCAATGATCCTGATAATGTCTTTATAGGCCATTTGGTATTTACTCCTTTGTATGACCTGTTTATGCTCCCTTTGATGGCAGCAATTATATCTCTTTTATATCCTCATAGCCCAGTTGAGATCCAGTAAGTACTTAATGCTTCTGGAAACAGTTCACTACATTATATGGCTTCCTTTGGGCAGGAATACTCTTTAGGCAGCAGGTTGGTGAAATGGATAGAGTGCTGGGCTTAGAGTCCAGAAGACCTGAGTTCAAATTCAGCCTTAGACACTAACTAGCTATGTGATCCTGAGCAAGTCACTTAGACTCTGTTTGCCTCCATTTTCTCAATGTAAGATGGGGATTATAACAGCACCTACTCCCAAAGGTTGGTGTAAGGATCAAATAAGATAATATTTATAAAGTGCTTAGCATAGTGCTTGGCACATAGTAGGCACTTTGTAAATGTTTATTCCTTTTTCCTTTCCCTTTTTAGGATACAGTAAGGTGGTATTATAGGATTTGAAATGATAGATATGGAAATGCTTAATTAGCTTTTGTATAGTGCTTTAAAATTTGCAAAGTGCTTTACAAACATTATTTTATGAGTCCTCACAACAACCTTGGGAAACAGGTGCTATTTTCCCAGTTTTGTAAATGAGAAAACTGAGACAAATGCAGGTTGAGTGACTTATATGCAACTAGTAAGTATCCAAGACAAGATCTGAATTCAGGTCTTCCTGACTTCCGGTCCAGTGCTCCATCCCTTGTGCCTCCTAACCTCTTTTAAAGATGAAAGCTCTACTGATATAGGTGGAAAAAATTAGTAACCTTGCTTCATTGCAATAATACAGCAGTATCTGTCTGCTAAAGACAGAAATGTAATGTCTTTCTCTTCTCAGCATATGTTCATTTGCCTAGAATGACCTCAGTGAAGGAATTTGCCAATAATTTAGCAATTTAGCTTCTGTATTTTGCTTCTGCTCTTAAGAGGCTATTAGCAGATGGCAGGTGAAGAGATGTGTTATTTTCACTATTAGTCCTAGCTATCCATGACCTTTCTCTGTGGCTTGTGGAGTGCACTGTTTGAAAGGTTATGTGTCAGAAGAAATGAGTTCTCATTTTAGAAAATAGGATGTTTCTACTTGGTGGAAGAAATTTTGCATTTATCTAAACTTCTCTTTTATGGAAATATGCTGTTGCTAATTGGGCTGGATTGGAGGAAAAAAACCTAAACTTGTGTAATGTGAGCAGACTGTTTTATGTATCACTAATCTCAAGCACAATTCAAGATAGAATATTACGTGGTAGACTCAGGAGCTATTTTTTAAACATTATGTTTTTACTTGGTTTGCTTACAAGTTTTCACAAAGCTTCTTTGCCTGATAGTCAAACCACATACGTCATTATCTGTCTGTGTCTTCAATAGGAAGTCTACCTTTCATTATTCCAATAAGTACACTTCACTGATAATTTGAGAATCCAATTCAGGAAGCATCAGTCCTGGAATAGAAGGCTCATAAGTCATCATTTTAGTGCTAAGTTTCCTAAGCATAGCAGATAAATAATTATTCCAATAATTGAAAATTGAATTTTGGATTAAATTGAAACAGTTGGGTAATTAAAAAACAAATTTCTAGCTAGTTAAACCTTCAAGCCTCTAGCATTGTTTGCTTTTTACCCTTTGAGACTTCGATATGGATGGATAGTGTAGGGTAAGAGGTGACATGTGAGAATCTATCTTGTGGAATCTAAGACCACTGATTTTTATTTAAATATTTATTCGACATTTTCCATATTGATATATCACAGCTATCTTAGTATTCTGTGTCATCACCTTTTGAGAATGCATGCTGTAATGGAAAGGGGACTGGATTTTTAATCAGCAGACCTCAGTTTGAATCCTTGCCTTGCTTCCTATGACAAATCATTTAGTATCTTGGAACTGCATTTTTCATTTCTTTAAAATGGGACCAGGTTATTTGTGATAACCCCTTCACAGAATTGTTGGGATCAAATAAGAAAATGTGAAGTATTTGTAACTGTAAAGTACTATAAAATGTAAACTATGATTGCCTAGTTTCTGGTGATGCCTCATGTATTTGATGATATGCAAGTAACAATTTGAACCATTCCTTCCTCCTCTGTAGATATTCTCATCTTCTCCTTGGGGTCCTGTTTCAAATCAGAATGTAGTCTTTTCTATTTGTTCTCAACATGTACTAGCTATTCTTACTAATATCTCCTACTTCTGATATTGCTGTATTTGCTTTACACCAGAGTTGGAATAGCCAGCATGTGCTAAACCAAACTCAGAATCACAGTCAGATTGGAGGGCAGTGGAGGCAACATCTCTCAAACCATTTATCTTTACATGATCATGTAATAGTAGTCATTTTTTAAAGGGAGAGGCCCACTTTCTGAAAGGACTACAGACATACATCAGGTAAATGTTTTGCATGCTAGCCAGTGTTATGCTGTGGTCTTATGTTTTCTCAGTTTATTTCCTCTTTCTTATTCCAGACTTTACTGCTCTCACCTAGATAATTTTGGTAAAAGTAATTTGAATCTAGAGCTTTTTTGATTTCCTTTTTTTGGCTTTTGTAATGTAAATGCAAAGGCACTAATATTTGTTCTCTCATCTTGTGCGGTAGGGAACATCTCTTAGTGTAATCATGGTGATGATGTTTTCCCGTGGGCTATTGGTGGCAACATAGTTCCAAATACAGCACCTTTTTTCATGAGAGATCACTATTTTGTGCTTAAAAGCTATTTCTACCAATTTTCCTTAATGGAATGGCAGTAAGACACAGATGCTACTCTTGATTTTGCCATGAACATGTGGTATGACCTTGAACAGGTCACTTCAAATCCTTGAACTTCAGTTCGCTTGTTAATAGAATTAAGAACTTAATCTAGGGAAGGAATGTTTCATCATCAATTCTGTGGGATAGTGATTATTCATTATTGTTAACAGTTTGATTTGCTTTTTAGTTGTTTTCATTTGTTCTGATTCTGCTTACTTTACTTTGTAGTAGTTCATGTGAATTTTCCCATGTCTCTATCAGTTCCTCAAATTTATTTTTCTTGTAGTGCAGTAAGGAAACATTCATATTCCATCGTTTGTCTAGTTATACCACAACTGATGGATAACCACTTTGTTTACATTTTTTGCAAGCAAACAAATGCTGCCATGAATGTGTGTGTGTATGTGTGTGTGTGTGTGCACGCGCGTGTGTGTGTATGTATATATGTATATACATTTATGCATGACTCTAGCCTTTCTGGTTTTTATTTCCTTGAGGGCTCAGCAATGGCATCACTAGGTTAAAAGCTATCATGGGCTCAGTTCCTTCTCTCAAGTATTTCCAAATTATTTTTCATATGTAGACAAGTCTACAACCCTATCAACAGTGTATTCTTATCTTCCCTAAATCCCTCTAATGTTATTTTTATCGTGTGTAGTTGTAATAACAATTTAGATTCGAAGATCTTTCCCACCCATTAATGAGCCATGTAACCTGCTTATGTCACAGGAACCCTGAGTCACATGTGGTGGGAAGAGCTTCCTGAGAGGAAAAGGAACATGTGTCACAGGAGATGCTGAGAGAGCAGTTAGAGCTGAGGGAACGAGTAGACGTGGCTGTGCTGTGAATGTGTTTGTTGGTGGCAAGGCCCTAGCAGGGGGCAAGAAGGTTATGGGATGGAGTGGTTCTCTGCTGTGATATTGTGTATTAAATTCTTTGCTGCTGTGATGGATTGGGCTTATTGGTTTTGGGATCTGGTTCTCTGGTGTCTGAATAATGGTTTACCTCTTCTACCTTTTATATGGAGAGTCTCATATTTTGCAATATAGAACCACATAGGCATATGGACAGTTACCGTCTATATTGTGATTATTGCCTTGCTGATACAATAATTTTTTTGGTGATGTGGAGGACTTTCATATGATTGTTGATAATTTGTAATTCTTCTTTTGAAAACAATTTTGAAGAAGAAATGAATAAGTGTCAGATTTTGTATTCTTGGGCTCAAAGATCACTGCAAACAGTGACTGCAGCCATGAATTTTTTTTTTCAATGTAAAAACTATTTTTTAAAAATGTTTAGTTTTCAACATTGATTTTCACAGGCGTTTGAATTACAAATTTTCTTCCCATTCC
>JAQQSZ010016736.1:0-10957 GCA_028646595.1 Phalanger gymnotis
GGGAGCTCCGTGTGGGACAGACCTTACCCAGAGACCATCCAGGCTGTCCTGGGCTGGAGCCCTGCTTCCCTCTGCCACTTTGTGGGTTCTGCAGCTCTAGAATTGGTTCAGAGCCATTTTTTTATAGGTTTTTGGAGGGACTTGGTGGGGAGCTCACGCCAGTCACTGCTTCCCAGCCGCCATCTTGGCTCCACCCCCCTCTCCGTGCTTTCTTATCCAGTACATCTCTTGTCCACATCTTCTCAATACCCCATGAAATGACAGCCCTCTCCTGGGTCTCTGTATATTTAATGGATATCAGTGGAACACACAAATTGTCCATCAGGTATCCCTCACTCTCACTGTGTATCTTTTCTAGTCATATATCTCTGATAACATCTTTATGAAGCTTCAGTAGCTTCTCCTACACAACCATTCCTTGGTGATATGCCATATTCTGTTTCTGCCGAGAGATTTCACTGAACTTTGGGTGAACAGCAAGTTTTTCAGTCTCTCTGGAGACTGTGATATTCCATTATTCACATACATATAACACTATAGGAAGAATACTGGTATTAAAATTGTTCATTCTTTGTTTCAGGGAGAAGCTGGGGCTCATCAAAAGTGTTGTGCAATTTCCCCAAAATAATCCCTCTTTTCCCTCCTATTTAATTGTGAGCCAAGTTCATGGTCCATACATATTATCTCTCCAAGAAACTTGTACTGCCAAACCATTTCAATGGGTTGTCCATCTAAAATTGTCTAAATCAAGAATTCTTGGCCTTTTTCTGTCTTTTGGCAGCCTGATGAGGCCTATGGACATTTTCTCAGCAAATATTTTTAAGTGCAAAAAATAAAATAGATAACATTTTAAAAAGGAAAACAATTATATTCAAGTAAAAATGTAAATTTTCCTATCTAAGTTTGTAGACTTCCTGTGGTCTAGACAATAAGCACCCTTCAATCACTTGTCTTCTTTTTCTTTGTGTGAATAAAAGAAACACATATTTAGAAACATATTTATAATATATTTATAAATGAGTTAACTGAGGTCCAGAGGGGTCCAGTAAACTTGCCCAAGGTCTTACAGGTAATATGCAGCAGAAAAGGGATTTGAACTCAAGTGCTTTGATTTCATATCTAGGATTTCTTCAAACATTACATGCTGCCTTTTGGAAGGTTCTCTTTTGCTTGTTTAGAAAGTGCTACCATATTCCAGGATTTGATACAATCAGCACAACGACATCTGCAAACAGGAAAATCTTGCTTACAGATCTCACCCTCTGTAGAAAATCCCTCTTCCATATGTACTTTGTACTATACATAATTTATGACATTAGAAAACACGATTGGTGAGAATGAATCTCCCCGTTTGATCCCTGCCTTAAAATTAATAAACAGAA
This sequence comes from Phalanger gymnotis, assembly GCA_028646595.1. Classification (NCBI taxonomy): domain Eukaryota; kingdom Metazoa; phylum Chordata; class Mammalia; order Diprotodontia; family Phalangeridae; genus Phalanger; species Phalanger gymnotis. Next base: position 1,383 of record JAQQSZ010016736.1, read on the forward strand.
GGCTGTCAAATAAAATATCAAAGGTTAGATTTTTAAACAATCTTCTACAATTATTGACTTATGCATAAGACATGCCTTGTTGGAAGAGAAAGCAAGGAAGCAATTTTCTTTACCAAGTCAAATGCCTTAGTCTAACAAGCAAAATGGGAGCATATCATGCTCCTGTAGTAGTCTTTAAACTTTCCAGTCAATTACGTGGTTGGAAAAATGTGGTTTACTGTAGAATATCATTTGTTCCCTTAACAAACTCCTATCAAACATTAATATGTGAAGATCCGTGAAAATAGTCACAAAATTAGTTTCCTGTATTTTTCAGTCATCTTTTTTATGATCATAATGTTCATCACTCTTTCTAAATATTGGTCTATTTCCCCTCTTTCAACTAGCTTGAGAACTGATTCTCAACATCATCAAAACAGTGTTACCTTCCACACAAACCTTTCTGTATACTTTACTCTACTTGCTTTATCCATATTTGTTTTCTTTGGTGTTATTTTAATTGTTTATCAAGATCATAAGAAATTGTGATGTTAGTGTCTAAATGCTACAGTTGCACTGTCACTGGTAGAGAAAACAGTTTACAATAGGAAGTGCCATTAACCCTTCCCTTTTATTGAGTATTCATTGTCATCCTTCCAGCTTCATCCTTAAATACCCTTAGAATAATTTGACTTGGGTCTCTCACCCTGCTTTCTCTGTTTGCTTTTCCTTCTACCTCTCTTTCTATTTTATAACATGATGCAACTAATAACCTTTCAATTTCTTCTTCCGTAAGACTGCACAAATGTGTTTATATTCTAAACCTGTGTTCCCCCTTTTCTGCCATATCTTTGCTCTTAGAGACAAGGAGATCAAGCATTTACTAGATAGCTAGATAGCGCAGTAGATAGAACCCTGGATCTGGACTCAGGAAGATCTAAGTTCAAATCCTGACTCAAGTACTAGTAAGCTCTGTGATCCTGGAATAATCACTCCCTCTCAATTTCCTCAACTGTAAATGTGCATAATAGTAGCACCTACCTCCAAAGGTTGTTGTGAGAATAAAATAAGATACTACAAAACATTTCACAAACATTAAAGTACAATATAAATACTAACTATTGTTAGGTAGTTTTTCAGCTAAAAAAAAAATGCCTAGTTTTCCTCACTGTAGCAATTAATTTCCATTGGTCAAACTTTCTAAGGGAAGGATGATAGTCTGCGCTGATATCTTTTTTTTATCCATTTCCCATGTTTCAGCATGAACTTCTTGTTTCAATAGGTCACATCAGAATGTCCTCAAATGACACACATAATCTCTTCTCATTTTTTTGTTTCATTTAGTGTTGCTTTTGTTCTTTGTTCTGACTGCGCAGACGGCCAATTCAGAAATCATTAAACAATTGTGACTAGTTGTTTATCTTAAAATATAATACATTTCATATTTTAAAATATCAGTTAGTACTTGCCACATCCAGCACTGCCTGACTTTGTTGTCAAAGAAAATATTGTTTACATAGAGTCATAGACTTTTACAAAATCTATAGGCTTTTGGCTCCTCATTCCTAATGATCCGTCTGTGTTTTCCAACAATTCTAAAACCATACCCACCCAATGTCCTCCTTTTTACTGAATTCATTGCATAGTATTAAATTTATTTTAAAGTTCTTCCACAAATATATCTGCCTCTTCATCTTCTGCAATAGATGTTGCTGCATAGGTCATGGTTATTTTCATGATGGTCTTTTTGAAAATGCGTAAGCACTACAAATATTCTAGTAAATGATATTTCTTGTTGCCCTTGGATGCATAATAAAACCAACTCTGCTAACCTCTTTAGTTTCCTCTCCAGGGAATATCTGGCAGCCATCCTTCCATTTGACTACAGTGTTTCTTCATCTTATAATTTTCTTTCTGGTAGGAATATCAGAATTGTTATGATTCAGTTCCTCCAGGAACAATAATAGCTCACATTTAGATAACACTATAGGGTTCATTAAGTGATTTGCATATATAGTCTTACTTGATCTTCATTATGGCCCTGTGAGTGGTGATATCATTCCCATTTTAAAGATGAAGAAATGGAGACTCAGAGAGTTTATTTAGAAGGCTCAGGTTTGGTGGGAGCAATGTCCTAATGACCTTTTCCCCTATGCAAGTTGGTCTGATTTAGTTGAAGCTCAAGCTGTACCTCCCTTGGCAACTTTCTGGTAACCTCCAGCTATATTTACTATGGTTTCCTGGTCCCCCTAAGGGCATACAAAGGGCTATCCACTTGGATTCCAGGCCCTTTATACTTGGCAGACATCCAGAAGCTAGGCAAATCACCACAACCTGGTGAACTGACCAGATGTTTCCAGAAAAAGGGAGTCGTATCTCTGCCCAAGCCAAGTACTGGGATGCTCTTATTGAATATCCTTTCTGTGTTCTGAATAAGAAAGCCTCTTTTTGTTAATTAATGAATGACCTACAAAATGCCTCACTTTTTTTGACTTGGAGCCTCAAGTAACTAGGAAGCAGCCTAATTCACCCACCCTTAACACCAAGGTCACACACTGTTTCCACAGTCCGGCTAGCAGCTTCTCTGGGGTGTAAGGTCCACCCACAACCAGCACCCAGAAAGCTGCACAGGTTCCTTTGATCTGCTTAACTAAGGAAAGCAAGGTGAAGGGGTTGACAAGGTTACTTTAATTCAGGATACAAATATCATTCACTTAGTTCAGGGGAAGAGACCAGCACACTGAACTTCAGAGCAAATTACAAACAAATTACAAATATCAACAGACAGACCAAATACAGATTCATAGTTACCAACATGTAGGTTCAGCCCAGGAACTCAGAACAAGGGCTGGCCCAGAGTCACGTGAGCCACCACCTCTTTGGGAACGAGCTCCAAGGAAGAGGAGGCCAACCCCTAGTTTTATATCTTTTTCAGCAGCAGGGGTGAGTCACACATGTGACTCACCCACGTGACCTAGAATCCTCACAAAGAGGCAGACTTAAACCCACGTGGTTTAAAAGCCTCTGCTGTCCCAGACATGTAAACTAGGGCCTCCCTGGAGTTAACCCCACCTTGGGCCCCATCTTAGTTGCCAATCCACGCCCACATAGGATTTACACCTAATAGGGGTTTGGGCCTGGGGCTTAGCACCTAGTAAGGCTCAATGAAATACACTGAATTACTCAAATAAAGCAAAGGCCATTTTGCTTACCAACACACACATTTATTATTTTATGTGGGATTCAAACCGAAATCTTCCTGTCTCTAGCCCATTACTCTCTCTGCTACAATATATTGCCTTATATTATGTCTATTTGTTGATCACTAGATAAGTATTTAACATTTAGAGTACCAACAACTAAATTAATTTTTGTAAATGGCATAAAAACTCTCTTATCCTGGGTGTCATCTGTCTCTTCTGCCATTTTCTTACTCTCCCAGTATAAGGGCAAACAAAGTGGGACTTTTTACTGTTTTTCTTTTGGAGTGCTTCTCAGCACTAAGGCAATCAAGTTCCTTTGATTGAGTCTTGCCTTTGTTTGTAGGAAGGCCCATACCCTTTTGCTAATTAGGTCACAAGAGGTATGAAGCCCTCAGGCCCTGAAAAAGGACATATGCGCGCGAGTGCGTGCATGCGTGCATGCGTGCGTGTGTGTGTGTGTATACTCTGAAGTTAGCATTTTGCTTGAGGTTCACTCACTAGAAGAGAGTGCTGTGACGTGACCAGATGAGATTCTGGGTAGCCATTAAGGAACTCCACACCCCGGCTTTGAAAAACACAGATAGTGGCTCTTCTCTCTCTGGTAAGTAGGTATGTAATGTCTTGGACAGACAAGTAGAAGGCTGTCTGCCGATTTTTGTTGTTTTGCTCTGTTTATATAATCTCTGCTTGTAATTTCTGTTTGTATTTGCTCTGAAGTTCAGGGTGCTGACTTTTTCCCCTGAGCTAAGTGAATGATATATGTATGTTTGATTAAAAGTGAGATTGTAAACCCCTTAAAGTCGCTTTCCTTAGAAAAGCAGATCAAAGAATCTGTGCTAGCAGCCCTCCTGTGTGCTTGGTGTTATTGGCCTTACACCTCCACAACAGCTGCTAGCAGCATGGTTGTTATACCCTGAAAAAGCAAAAGAGTGGGGAAGGGAAACAAAGAATACAGGAAGCAATTGTGTATTTTTCTTTCATGGGTTGCCACTGCCAAAGAATTTATCACCAAATATCCAAAGGTGATGAACTTCTTTAATCCTTAGCTAAGCTGGACTTTAGAAAGCAGTTCATCATCTGTTACTGGGTCTACACTCAGTGCTTGGCTAACCATGGTAGTACCTTTCAGACCTTGCTCTGTGATGATATTGCCATTGTGGTTAAATGAACACTTTCATAACTCAATGATATATTGGAGTAAGACTTGGTAGACATTCTTTCTCACACAGAAAAATAAATCTTCACCAAAGATAACAGGATTGAGAATCAGAAGCAACCTTTCAAATCCTCTAGTCCAGCCTCATTTTACAGAGAAAGGAACCAAGGAGGTAAAGACCTCAAGAAATGAAGTCATTTGCCAGGATTCAAAGCAAGTTCTATTGCTTCTAGATTCAGTTGTACTTTCTATGATGCTACATTGCCTTCCTACACTTAGAAAACCAAGTTCTAAAAGGTCCTGCAGGACCGTAAAGGAAGCTGTCATTATTGTTCTTTCTATGAGGCAGCTAGTTGGCACAGTGGATACAGTATGATACATAGTATCAGGAAGACCAGGGTTCAAACTCCACCTTAGACACTTAATAGCTGTGTGTTCCTACACAAGTTATTTAACCTCTCAGCACCTCAGTCTCCTCATCTGTGAAATGGGAATAATAAGGATAACACCTTCCTCACGGGATCTCTGTGAGAATCAAATGAGACAAAGCATGTAAAGTTCTTTGAAAACATTAAAGTTCTATAGAAATGCTAATTAATGCTAGCTACAGCTACATTCCAATTAATGCCAATGATATATCCATGACATAGTCACATTATTCCAATTTTCATTGCATATCTCCATTGGGTTGGAACAGATTGCTGTATTTTACATATAATTATTTATAGCTTACAATAATTTGACTACTTCATAGGATTCATTATTTGCACTAATCAAGGCCTAGCTATATTATCTACCTTTATATTCTTCTCAATTCCCCACCCCATCTTAACAATAATCTAGTAGGACATCATCTCTCTCACTGAATCTTTTTAACCATTTGTGGGTTTTATATAATTGATACTAATTTTGTGAATGTTTTCCATCTAGTTTTTTTTTAAAGAAAGGAACCGTAAGACTGTAATATATGAATATTTTACATAACTAAAATAAATATTCTCTAAAATTTAGGATACTATATAAAGCTATCTATTCACAAGCCAAACCTGAAGGCATCCCTGGAAGTCTCCTGATAGCTTTCTTATTACAGTGAAGATGAATTTGTTCAACTAGTATTGGTTTTTACCTGACAGTAAAAATGGAAGAGCCTCAGTAAATATAGCTGAAGTCCACAGGTGAAAAATGAAATTCAGAGTCTTTGTACTCCACTGAGACTGACTATTTTTAAATCCTCACATTCTTCCCTGAATTATCCTCTGTGCTTTTAGAATGCTTTGATTATCTTAGTAGCTAATAATAATTATGATAATCATAATCAAATGAAAGATGAAATTAACTCCCTGGCCCCTGGAAAAAGATAGACTGTTTCTACAAAAAGAATAAGGAAGTAAATGATATTGTTGACAGCTCTATGAAATGTCTCTTGTCAAACATCTCAAAGAAATAAGGATCAACCTAAAGGAAACTAGGCTGTGAGACTAAAAGAAATACAAAAAGATCATTGGTTTGCTTTTTGCTGGATTTTCATAGACATCTGTGTTTTAAGGGAGATTTTTAGTAATTTAAGAATGAATTTAGTTTCATTTAGTCAAATGTTATGGATATTAATAGGAAGAAGTGAGAGACAGACCACCTTTCCAGCTCTAATACGTTACAGCTTCTGTTCTCTCCAGTGTCTCAGTTATTCTCTGGCATTCAACTAAATATGGCCAATGGGAGTTAACTCAGTATTTTACTCATTACTGTTTCAAACCAATAACAGAGGATTCCGGAAATCACTGTTGCCTTGAATAAAATGGGATCCCAGGAGTATGAAATGAAATGTTCATATAATAGCTTACGCATCCTAATGATTAGAAACAAGTGATTTGGGGTATTAGGGAGAATTTGGTTCTATGATTCTAAGATACAGCCAGGCAAATATTAGAATTCAGTATTTGTACAGTCTTTAGTGGGTAATACTAATTCATTTGGTGATTCATTAAAAACAGTTAATGGTGAGTTAATATCCTGCCCACAACTACAGGAAATATATTCCTAAATTCGCCAAAATGTTTTTTTTCCTTTCGTGAAAATATGAAGGTATGATTTTTAAGACTACTTAGACCTAAATGATATGAAGATATCTTTAAAAACCATTTGTTGTGGTTCACAAACTGGTATAGTAACCACTTCACGTGTATATGTGAAGTATATCTTTTACAGTCTTTGTAAGTGGCCCTATAGAGCCTAAAATGTAAAGCACATCCTATAAATATAATTAACAAATTACAGAAGGGTTTAAAAAAAACAACATAGTATTCCCAAAATTGTCAATAACACGCCAAATGGGTCTTAAAATCTCCTGTCTAGTACTATGCTGCCACCAAGTGGGGGCAATTTAAATAAAGCATTTACAATGATAGCAATTTAAACATAATCACACACATGCACACACACACACACACACACACACACACACACACACCAATACTTTTCCTTTTTTTACAAGCAGAAAAAAAAGTTTTTACAGTTTGATTTTGGAATGATTTGTGGATGTTGCTGTTTAATCATAAGCTGTCATAGGAGTTCATATTTAGAAGGTTTACCTTTTCTGAAAATGTTTTAGCCAGACTAATACCTAACCTGTTACAGATCTTCTAAGTGAACACCATGTAATAGACAGGAAAGATAGTTCTGACATTTATTGAGTGTCAAGTGAAAGCCATCTTGGGATTTACATTAAGAAAGTGATATCATGAGAAAGAGCAGTGAACATGAATCAGAAGACTTGGGTTTTCCAGCAGTTGGAACTTCAAAGATCCAAGGGTGCTTAACCCTGGGACATGGGATATCATCATAGGAATGCAGGTGACACGGAGCAAGACAAAGCAGGACCAACCACCCCATGAAAAAGCAAAGCGGATGGCAGAGCTTGGCCCTGGCACAAGAATTATTGTAGAATCTAAAGCCAGAGAAATGATTATGTTAAAGTAGATACAGGCCATTATAAAAAAGTATCATATATTTAGTGATGCCCCCAAATCCAGGCTTGAAATAGAAAGTAACTTAATACTCACTGTAAACGGAGATTACAAGGCAAAAATGGATTTTCAAAAGAGACTACATAAATACCTATAAGAAATTAAGCAATAAATGAAAAATGAAATAAAACATTTAGAGGAAAGAATAGGAAGACAGTCAATTGACATTAAGCATTTACTATATGACAAATGCTGAACTAAGCAATGGAGGTAGAAAGAAAAGTGTCCCTCCCCCAAACCCTTAACTGGTCATATATTCTAATGGGAAAGAAAACAAACAGCTAGGCATGCAGAAAATGCATATGCATATACTCATATGCATAAATATGCTCATATAAGTGCACATGTGTGTGTATATGTGTGTGTACATGGGAGAGAGAGAATAAACCTGAAAGGAGAAGAAGAATGAATAGCTTAGAAAAGAAAGTGGTAAACTTTTTCCAAGAAATTGACCACAGGAAAAAATAGAATAAAACAAACAGAAATAAATGATGAGTAATATTAAAAACAAATTCAGAAAATTAAAATAAAGAAAATGTAGAATATTCAGTATTTCTTAACAACTGACTTATAAAACAGATGGAGAGAGAATTTAAGAATCATTGAACTCCCTAAAAACCACAATTTTTTCAAAAAGTATGGTCACTATATTCTAAGAAATCATAAATGAAAACTGCTTAGCTGTATTAAGCCAGAGGAAAAGAAAATACAGAGAGAATACACCAAACATATACTGAAAGAAAACCCAAAAGAAAAATCCTAGGAATATAATAGTCAAAATCCAGAGCTCCTACAACAAATAAAAATACAATACACAAACAGAAATTATCGGTCAAGAAGTAGTACCAAGGAACTAACAGTTAAAATCACATAAGACGAGGCAGCTTTTCCTGTAAAAGAATGAAAATCTTGGAACATTCAAAAGGCAAAAGATAGAGTCTTACAATCAGAATAACTTACTGTTCAAAACTTAGTACAATCCTAAAGGGGAAAAAAAGTTACTCCTTTGAAGTATTGTCAAACTTAAATAGAAACCTGCCAGTTAAATATTGCTTTAGAAAACCATAAATTAGCATTATCTATATTGTATTGTGTTTTGTTAAACATTTCCCAATTAGATTTTAATTTTGTTCCTGCCCATAGGGGCCAAAGTTTGATATCTCTGGAGAAGAGGATTTTTAAGCATTTCTGATGAAAAGAATAAACCCAGTAGAAACTTTGAAATGCAGACTCAAGTCAAGACAAACCTAGAAATATATATTTATTTAAATAATTAATAATGTAATGCTAACATTCACATGAAGAGAAAAGAAACAAGTACCCCTCCAGCATCTTAATTTCTTCAAAGGGTATCCAGGGACTTAAAAAAAAATAAATAACTACACGAATGCAATGATGTAGAAAGGAGGAAAAAGGGAGTGGAACTTTCTATTTCCTATAACTGGTGAGTACAAGAAGAGTATATATACATGGAGGAAGGAATGGGGGTAATTTGCATCTAACTAACCTCACTCTTATCTGATATGGACAAATGAGGACTGAACACAGGTAAAGAAAAATATATAGAGAAATAAGTGAGGTTAGGGGTGAGGTAAAGAGGAAAGGAATAGTCACAAAAGGAAAAAATTTTCTCATCCTGAAATGGAGACTAAAAAGGAAAAGAGAATAGCAAAGAACCAGAATCTTAGGCCTGTGAATTGGGAAATGGACAAAAAAATTGTGGTTTATAAGTGTTTTGAACCACATGAAATGTCAAAAGGGATCTTTTCAAAGAATCCTGAGGAATATGAATTGATGCAGAGTGAAGTGAGCACAACCAGGAGAACAATTTATAAAAGGACAAAAAAATTGTAAAGAATAACAACTTTGTAAGGCTTAAGCTCTGTAATCAATGTGATGAATGTCTATATCCCCAAAGAATCTATAATAAATAATCTTACCCAATTCTTAGCAGAGAAGTGATAGATTTAAAGAATAGAGACATACATTTTGGATAAAGCCATAGTGTGAATACATTTTGCTTAATTATGCTAATTTGTTACAATTTCCCTCTCTCAGGTTTTAATTTGAGTGAGATGAGTTGAAGGGAAGGGTTAACAGCAGTGAGATTAAGAGAAAAAAGGCTTAAGCTCTCCCCCAAATCCCTCCAAAAAACTATAAAAATGGCTCTGAACAAATTCTAGAGCTGCAGAACCCACAAAATAGCAGAGGGAA
>JAQQSZ010016737.1:0-10957 GCA_028646595.1 Phalanger gymnotis
CCCCCTATTTGTCAGACAGGAAAAGTGAAGCCTAGGGAGTTGATGTGACTAACCATGTAGTTCCCAATTTGTGAGCTGTGGGTCCCTGGAGGGGTGTGCTGAGTTATGGGAAAGGTTTCCTGGAATATGTAGGTGTACTCAGCATTACCATTTTCCTCCTTATTTAGCAAACATTTTCTCTGATCTCAGTAAATAAGACATCTCATACATATATGCCACTTTTCCCCCAAAAGTACAGTTGGGATGAATAAAAAATCCCAATGCTTTTAAAAATGTTTCTGAATTCATAGCAGATTTTTTTTGTCATTGTTTTATTTCTATGACCAATGGATACTGATTGAATGACTACCATAATGTAGGGATCCATGAAATATTTGGACTTTTAAAGGAGGAGCTCATACTTAAAATGGTGGGGAGCCAGCGGCTCCAGCCCAGGTCACGTGGCTTAGTAGTGGCAGGGCTACACTGGTGTTGTTATTGTAATCATCACCATCATCATCATCTTCCTCCCCATTATTATTAATTACTATTATCATTGGACCCTTGCCGACTACACTTACTTCTTGGAGGGCTGCCTTTATTTGCTTTTAGCTCCTTATGAGCTGCTTTGAAATGGGAGTCACTGACTTTATTTTTATTAATGAAATTGCACATCTTCCACCCTGGGCTTTGTACCATTTTACTACTCATTGTAACAGATGTGCCATCATGACCACCACAAGAAATGAGTCTTTCAAAGGGTTTAAAATAATTGTGTGATATTCACAAGCACAGAGCCAAAAGAGGAGGCACAGACGCGGTCCTCCCATGTCCCACTGCCACCAGCCAAATGCTCAACTCTTAGTCCCAAAGGAAGGTGAACAAGTATCATCAATACTGAAACTGGATATGGTGTGGGAGGGATTCTCATCCAGAGAAGAGTCAGAATGAATGACTCGGAGATTATACGATCATTCCCTGGGGTCACAATCTTCCTGGACCCCGGTTTCCTCATCAATGAAATGAGGGAATTGGACTAGATGACTCATTTATCATCACCACCACCACCACCTTTCTGCCCTTCTCCCTTTCTTCTTCTTCTTCCTCCATTTCTTCACCTTTCTTTTCCTTCTCCTCCTTTTCCTCCTCCTCTTCACCCTCCTCTATCACTTCCTCCTCCTCTACCTCCCCCTGCCCCACCTTCTTTCCCCTTCTCCCCTCTACACCTTTCCTCCCCTCCCTCTTCTTTTTGCCTCATCCTCCTCTTCCTCCACTTCTTTTTCTTACTTCTTTATCACTAACTCCCCCACCTCCTCCTCCTCATCATCATCATTATCATCATCATCACCACCACCACCAGACAAGCAGGATGGACAAGGCTAGTGGATGGAGAGCTGACCTTGGAATCAGGAATTGGCTACGAAGACTAAGGTTCAAGATCTACCTCTGAAGCAGCCTGGTTGTGTGACCCTGGACACCCAGTAGCCTAGGCCAACTTCAAAGACTGTAAGCTGCAGGACAGGGGTGATCTGCATTGGTAAAGAGAGTGTCCTTCTCTGGGAGTTCCCTATACCAGTGAAACCACTGATCCAACCTTCATCTCATTGTTATTATTATCTTAGACAGAGTTAAATGGGATCTCACCTAGTTCAGTCCTTTCATTTAACGGATAGAGAAGGTGCGGCCCAGGGAAGGGAAGTGAGCTCACACAATTACAGTATTTCAGGGTTAGAAGTGACCTCAGAGGCTTCCTAGTATGATCTATACCTGGACAAGAATCTTCCCCATAGCATGTCCCACAACTAGCCATCCAGCCAGGGACAGGGAACTCACTACCTCCCAAGCTCATTTCAGAATAGCTTTTACCGTCAGATCCTCTTCCCTTATGGAGAGCCGTAGCTAGGAGAGGTCACCTAGCTAGTAATTATGAGAGACGGAAGTCTATGATTTTCCTGATTCAGGGTCTGTGATTCTGTCACTGGCAGCCTCGTCTCCCCAGTGCCCTGTGATATACTTGACAAGTAGCATCCATCAGATGGTCATTAATAGGATAGTCATTTGCCTCTGGACCCCTGAAGTTCCTTGTCTGGCTCTCTGGTAGCTACAAATGGGCACTTACCAAAGGCAAGTCAGACTGTCTGCAAGGCAATTAGGACCCGAATGAAGACTGACTTTGTTTTCTGGCCGGTTCTGCTCCCGGGGGGAAAGGGAGGCTGATCACATCAGACAGGTGTGTATGCTGTGGAGGGGCCAGGAGGGAGAGGGAGGGAGGAATCCAGCAGGGATTCAGGCTGCTAACCTGGCCTTTGCCTCTGGGTCAGAGGCTTCACAAATCCGAGCTCATCTCTCCTGCATCCGAATCATTACAGGGATGCTTCCCCCTCCCCTTCCTATCGCTGAGAACATGGCAACTGTTGCTAGGCAAGCCGGAGGCCCTGGCAACGCAAACACGGAGTCGGCGCTGCGGGGGTGCTGCTGCTGCTGTTTAACTCAGGGCACAACGCAGGCAGGGCCAGGGCCCGCAGCTCAAAGCTGGGGGGAGGACTTCGGAGGCCTCCTCACCGCAAGGATGAGGAAACTGAGGCCCGGCGGGGTAAACTGACTGACGCTGAAAGGGAACTCGGAGCAGTCGAGGACAACGCCCCTCATTGTATACAGGAAGAAACCTAGCCCGGGGGAGGTCACATGACCCACGAAGTGACTTGGCTAGCTAGAGCTCAGTCAGAAGGTATCAGGAGCTAAGTGGGCAGGGGGAGCCCGCTCTGTCCCTCTCACACGAGTCACAGCAGGGTCTCATTCCTCACAGACAAACGCATGGCTATTGAATGACTTCTCCCAGAGCAGGAGCTGGCCCCGGTTTGGAGCCCAAGGCAGCCCTGGCTTCGTTTTCACTGGGGGCTGATAAGTTCAGGAGCCTTTCATCATTAGGCAGTGATGATTCTGTCTCACCTGTCCCTGTCTCCCCAGGACGTTCCATTCCCCTCCCTGGAAAGTTGTCCCCATTTTCCGTGCAGCGGCCTTAGGGCACATCTTTCCAAGGTCCCTTCGCGGGGGCAGGATTTTGTTAATGCGAGTTACAAAGGCCTGGAGGTGGGGCAATGCTCCGCCGCTGATTGTGAGGAGGCCCTCGTGAGGATGCTAACAAGCCTGGATGAATCCTGGGGAGGGAGGCTCGCTTAGATTATCAATGAAAACTACAGATTCTTCTGCTTCTCCCTCAGGTCCCTCGGCTCCGACCCAAATCTGTCACTCTCCTTCTTTTCATGCAAAGCTTTCATTCCCACCACAGATCCTAGTCCTCGGTTCTTTAAGAAAGCGCCAGCCCTAGGTGCCCAGCACCTTCCTCCCCTCCTTGCTTTTTAAACATTTCTTTCTTTTGCAATGAACACACACAATATATTTTCTCCCACCCCCAAAGGTGGGATGGACTGAGGAGAGAATCAAGCAACACAAATGCCAGCCTTGCCCATGTCCACAAAATGCCTCGCTCCATTCTCCATCATCACCCTTTTCAGAGCTGAATCCTCCTCTTGCATTTTTAATGCCGAGAGGCTGTTGCCAACCAAGCGAAGCCTTTACAAGGCAGGGCTCAGAAAGAGAGAGTTGACATCTTTTCTTCCTCTGTTGCTTTAACCCTGCCAACCCCCTGAATCCCATAGGAAATAGTTAAGCCTCGGCGTTTCCAGGGGCAAACAGAGAGAAGCTGGAGCAAGCGGCAGCGGCAGCGGCAGCGGCAGGCGCCGCACTGGCTCGTTGCCGCTCATCTTCTGGCCGCTGGGTGTCGCGAGAGAGCAAGGCATCAATGCGATTCTCCAGGTGTGGGTCCATGGCTTAGAGACACGACCCCAGTGGGGCTGAGAACATCCGCAGCCCATGGGCTTCCCTGCTCCCACGGCCTGGAACACAAGGGGACGGGGCCCTGAAGCTGGGGTCTCCCTGCCCTCGGCTTCTAACCACAAAAACTCCTATTGCAGTCCCTGGGGCCGTGGGGAAAGGCTGCAAAGCGAAGGGAGAGACCTCCTAAAGGATTCTGTTAATCTTCGTGGGCATCGCCTTTCCCTTCGTCCCTCTTCTCCCCCTTCTCCTCCTGCTTCCTAGGGCTCCGCTGAGGGATGCTGTTTGTCAGTTTCGTTTTTTCTGCCCCACTCAAGTCTGCTCCCCCTAACGCCTGCGGGCATTCCTTGGGGGGGGGGGGTTGGGGCAAAAAAATGAGAGCAGATAAGGAAAATGGGAAGATGTGTGTCCATCAGTCTAGTATTGTGGGAAGAGAACTGATCTGGGGTCACATGGCTTTCGTTTGAATCCCATCTCTTCTATATAGTATGAGTGACCTTGGGTAAGTCACTCCCAGCAGACTTCCCATCGGGAAAAGGAGAGGACTGGACAAGCTTACCTAGATGCCATGTCCCTCCTGGCTCCAAATCTGCTTCCTGTTCTGCCTCCGATTGTGGCCTTTGTCTCACCTGTGCAATTTAAACAGATTAGAACTTTCTCCACAGCTGAAAGTGATGTTTCCCAGTTCGGATTTCTCATAGTTCCTTCCCTGAACCTTTGTCTCCTAACAGTTATGTGGTTTCACATCAATTAATCAATAAATATGACTTTAGGACATAACTCTTGTTTGCCAGGTCCTGTGCCTGTGCCATATGATGGAGAAAGACAGAAATGAAATTGTCCATGACTTTGGGGAGCTTTTATCTATAGATGAGATCCTAGGGAACCCTCTCCCCACTCCAAGTGTTTTGGGGCCCTACCTTTGATGGACACATGGTTTCCCTGAGTCCCCAGGACGGCAGCAGACTGGGAGGCTAGAGTGGGGGGGTCCTGTACCTGTCCTTTTCAGCTCTTTTAGACCAGAGGCAAGGCTTGACTGCTGTTTTTAGAAGCACCAAATGGCAGCTTAGTAAGTGAAAAGTATTGGCAACAATGTAGGGAAAATGAGTAGAATCTTCCTCAAAAAGCAGAATTTGCCACATTTTAAAGTCTTTTCAAAATGAGGAAAGAACAAGATCTTTTTTCCCCTCTTTATTAACAGACTTTTTGTAGCAGCAACAGATGGCTTTCTTTAGCTCCCACGACCCCAGGAATGGGGCCCTTTTAGAGAAAAGGAACGTGGGTGGGAGGTGAGAGGGGAGGGAGGAGGAGGAGGAGGAGGAGGAAGGGAAGAAAGCCAGGAGTCTTCTAAAAGCTACTGAAGAAAGTGTTTTGTCTTCAAGCACAGACTTGGCAGTATGGCCAGAGAGAGTTTTCAGTATGAGAATTGAATTTGGAAGGAAGAGGCTGACTTTAGAACCTGTTCAGACTCTTAATTGCATGTGTGAGTTTTGGCAGGTCCCATAACCTCTACGTTCTCATCTATGAAATGGGGGCATTGGATCTGGTTTCTAAGGTCTAGTCCAGCTTGGGATTCTCTTAATTAAATTCAGAGCACAGGAACTCTTCTATAATGGAAGAAGAACCTGGAGACTATATTTAAAAAAGAAACATGACCCGTTGGTGTTTGTTCTTAATCTTACTGAGTATGACATTATGGAGGGACAATAATCTTCTGAATGACCACTGGATGTTTGTTCCTCCTTTCCCAGTTTTTACTCTTCTTCAAAAAGATGCTTTGGCTAGTCTATTCCTAGGGAGAGGTCACTGAAGTGCCCTTATTCTGGGAGAGCAGCAAGAGGTTTGTGCCCAAGTACTTGGCATTGAATCTCAGCTTGGTCTTAGGATTCTTGTGACTTTGGGCAAATCCTTTTAACTTTCTAGGCTTCAGCTCCTGCGTTTTTATTATGAAGAGGTCAATGGCAAGCAAGCAAGCAAGCATTTTATTAAGCATCTTGTGTGCCAGACTGTGAACTAGGTGCTGCAGATACAAAGACTAAAGGGAAGCCATTCCCCTGCAGGGCTTACTTTCTGCCTGGAAAGACAACATGGATGTATGTGGGTATGTAGAAAACGAACACAAAGCAATTTGAGGGAGAAGGAACTAGCATCTGGGAGGGTGGGCATCAGAGACAGCTTTATATAGGAGCCATTAGAGCTGAGTTCCTATATTAGAAAAAGAGGTAAAGATGTCATGCATTCCCAGCATGGGAGGCCATTAAAGCAAAGTAACAGATAGAGTAATTGACTCATGTATGGAGAAGAACGAAAAGACCTTTTGGTCGGTCGGTTACTAAAAAGTTAAGTGCATACTGTATACCAGACACTATGCTAAGCACTGAGGAAGACTGTCTCTGCTCTGGAGGTGCTCTCAATCTAATGGGGGAGACAAAGTGCAAACTGTGTACAAACCAGACATATACAGGAAACATCAGTCAACCAGTCAACAAGCATTATTAAGTGCCTACTATGTGCTAGGTCCTGTACTAAGCTGAGGCTGATGGAAGCTCAGAACTTAAGGGACTTTTGCATCATCCCATGATATAAAGGTGATTGGATCCAAGGTCTTCTTGGTTTTAGGTCCAACATGAACTAAACGATCTCTGAGAGTGATACATGTTTCCTGAGCCAGAGACAGTCTAGGGAACTGAATGGTTTAGGGGCAACCATTCCTTTCTGTCCCATTCCTGTAGGCTAGTGGTCCAGGGACCCCTGGAGGCTCCCCAAATTCTTCCGGGGGTCTGTGAGGTTAAAATGTTTATCATAATACTACAATATTTTAATTTCCAATGCAGAAAATATCAATAGAGCTCTATGAACAATAGCTCTTTTTTGGGGGGAGGTAACAATCATTGTAAGTATAAAATATAAATATATATGTATATATACATACATATATATATATATATTATATGAGGATAATGGGGTCCCGAGACCAAAGCATTTGAGAGTTGATGCTTAGGCTAAGCCTGGTGATCAAGGAGCATCTTAGGAGACATACTGAGAAAGCAAAGCTTATGTTTGGCTGGCATCTACTTCCCTTTTGAACAATGTCCTCTCTGATCATGATAGGCAGTGTGGTACAAAGATATTTAGCATGCACAGAATTTGCTTTGTGTGCTGGCACTTTGTAAATCAGACCTCTTTGATTATCCCGACAACCCTGTGAGGCAGGTACCACCACAAACCCCAATATCACACCTAAGGACACTGAGGCAATGACTTGCCCAGAGTCAGACAGCTAGGTGGGATCTGCATTCAGGTCTTCCAGGTTCCAGGCCCAGGGCTCTCTCCCTGTACCACCAGCTGCTGCCTTGAGCCACCAGGATAGAGTAGAGAGCTCAAAGCCAGGCTGACCTGGGGTCAAAGTCCTGCTTTGACACATTCTGGCTGTGAGACCCTGGTCAAGTCTCCTAACTCCTCAGTGATCCCGGAGACCCTCTAAGACACTAAGCTGCATGGGTAGAGGGAGTTTCCTCACCGGACAATTCCCTCTCCCAGTACAATCAAGGTTGGGTCTCTTTCCTTATTCTCTACCAATCAATGGCTTTCCAAACTCAGCCCTCCTACTATTCCTGAGTGCTGGGTGCCCTTGGTACATCTCTTCTTCCTCACTGGGCTATGCCAGCTCCTGTCATATCTGTACCTCAGGGGAATATGTACGTGTCATGCTATGGACCTACTTCCTGTTCAACAATCTGTCCTCCCCCCTCTCAGTTGTTGGGTCTGCTGAGAAGCTATGTTTTGTTCCAGCCAGTGCAGTGTACATTCATCATGTGTGCCTAGTATGTTGGCAACATTTATATACCCATTTCACAGAGATATGGCTCGGATGCAATGATAGGGGATGCATGTGGAGAATCTGGAAGGTGCTAACAGCCTTGTTCTGCGTGGCTCCATTGGGAAGAGCCCTTTAGCTTGGCTATCTCCAGCTTCAGAAGCTTAGATAGTTCACAGTTCTCTGTGTGATCTCAAACCAGCCTTTCTGATGTTCCTTAAATGCACCACTCTCAGCTCCCAGCCAGGTGCTCTGTGCCTTGGGATGCACCCTGATCTTACTGTACCCTACCACCACCCAAAATCCAGTTCTTCCTTTCAAAACTCAGTTCAAGAGGTACCTTCTACCTTAAGCTCTCCTGGATTCTCCCCCAACTGCTTGGCAGTGCTCTGTCCCCCACCAAAATTGCCATGCATTTATTTTCTGTGTTTTTTTTTCAAAACATACATGTTTGTACATATCTCGCTTTTTTATGTCACTTAGATTTGCCCCTGTATCCCTCCTACTCCTATTCCTTCTGTGTAGTTATCCCTTATAACAAAGAATTACTCTATGTGTTTTGCACATATTTTAATATAAATTGTATTAGTGCAGATGGTTTTTGTGATTGAATACAAGCTTCTTGAAGGCAGGGACTGTGTATTCTCAGTATGGAAAACTTCGAGTTTAAGCTCCAACCTCTGACCAGGGTTGTATGGCCCTGGTCAATTTTCATAATTTTCTGTTAGGGCCTTGGGCAATTCTCTAGCTGCTGGGGGGAATTTCCTCCCCCAGGAGTCCCCTATGCTAAGGGATCCCTATACCAATAGCCAGCCACTTGCCCAGGACCCTGGGCAAATAAGAGCTGCCTGACAAATCTTGTTGCTTGATTGATTGGTGTACTGAGATTTACTTCCTCACCCAACCACCTAAGAGCAGGTGGTGCACCCCTCCCAATCACTTGTTCCAGATATAAAAAAAAATTGCTAATTAAATCTCAGCTGTTGTTAATTTGTTTGTGATTTTTTTTTAAAAAAGGTGTTGGGGGTGGGGAACAGAATAGGTTGCCTTAAAAAAAAGAGTAAGGCAAAAAAATGTTCTCTCCAGGTCCTTGCAATCCAGAAGATGACACAGAATAAACTCCAGGGCCCCAATCACCATGACCTCCCTTACACAGTGGCTCAGTACAAATTGTATCCATAAGCCTGGAGGGGACAGAGATGAAGGTGGCTGCCATCCAGCTGTTAGTCTGGAAGACTGAGATGGACTGTTGTATCAAAAATCTTTCCTCCTTCTCTTCCCTCCTCCCTCAACCCTCCCATCCGTTTTTCTGCCTCCACTGAGGATAAAACAAGAGAAAATGACTTTCTTCTCCTGCCTGAGGGATTAAGAGTACATACAAAGAAAAATTTCCTCCTAGCCAACAGTGTTAAACAACAGCATTGTTGAAGTTGGAGCTGTCCAAAAGAGCAATGGGCCTCCAGGGTGAGGGGAGAGTTTCTCTTTATTCACAGGATCAGGAGATCAAAGGCCTGGGCTGGAAGCAACCTTGCGAGTCATCTAGTCCTTCTTCGATCAGGATTTATGAAGTGCTGACTGGGTGCAAGGCACTCTTCTAGGGACACAGATGAGGAAGAGAGAGAGAGAGAGGGAGAGAGAGAGAGAAAGGAGTTTACATTTTACTTGTTTTTCTGTCTTGTCCAACTCTTCCTGACCTCATTCGGGGTTTCCTTGGCAAAGACACTGGAGTGGTTTGCCATTTCCTTCTCTAGATGAGGAAATAGAGGCAGAGTTAAATGACTTGCTCAGGGTGACACAGCTAGTAAGTGTTTGAGGCAGGATTTGAACTCAGGAAGAGGAGGTTTCCTGACTGCAGGCTTGGTGCTATATCTGCTGTGACACCTAACTACCTGCAACATATACCCAGATAAGTAAGTGTGAGTACATGCAAAATAAACACAGAGTAGCTTGTTTCAGGGAAGGAAGCAAACAGTCAGGTCCATGGTTTTTAGCCTGGAGTCCATGAATTTGTTTTTAAAAGTGTCTTGATAACTATTTCAGTGTAATTGGTGTCCTTTGTCATGGTATGTATTTTACTTTATGCATTTAAAAGTATTCTTCTGAGAAGGAAACCCTAGTCTTCACAAGAATGCCAAAGGACTGTGTGACATAAAAACGATTAAGAACTCCTGCCTGAGTTAGGGGTGATCAGGAAAAGCCTAAATGAAGAGGCAGCCCCCAAAATGGGCCTCGAAGGGAAATGGACTAAGAGACAACAATGAGTGGAGAGAGAGTGCCAGGAATGGGAAAATGCTTGTTCAGAACCATGGAGAGTTCTGTTGAGGGGAATGATAAGCCGAATGACTGGAATTGTGAAGGAGACAGAAGCCTGGAAAGTGAGGTGGGAACACAGCGGTGGAGCCCTCTAAATGTCCAACAGAAGGCTTTCTATTTCCTCCTAGGAAGCCAGGGCGGATTCTTGAGCAAAGCAGGGCATGGTTTTTCTCCTTGCAGGAAGATTAGTTTGGTAACTTACGGAAGATGCATTGGAAAAGAGAAAGGACAGGTGCAGAGAAACAGCCCAGGAGGCCCTTTCAAGGGCCTGGTGAGAGCAAGAATTAGGATGGGAAACAGGAGTGGAGAGAAGAAGACCGATATGAGAAACATGGCGGAGGTAGCCTCAACAAGTCTCAGCCCCTGACCAGCTGTCCCTGGAGGTCTCCTCACAGAGGAGAGACGATCACTTGGTAAGGCTAGCCAGGGAATGTAAACATTCATTCTTTCCTTCACTGGAAGCCTTTAAAGACAGCTTACACTCCTTTCAAGGCAAAGGGAGGAGGGGGATTTGGTATGATGGATTCAATTCATTTCCAAAAACATTTCAATTGAAGACATTGAGGAAGTCAGGGAACAAGTGAAAGAACCACTCAATGACCATTTATTAAGGGCCTAATATGTATCCAGCTCTTGGGAGTACAAAGGCAAAATAGAAAGTCCTCAGTCTCAAGAAGCTTGCATTCTAAGAGAGGAGACAATCAGCACAGATAGTTACTCGGATGATATATACAAGGCAGGTACAGGATAACCTCGGAAGGTGTTATTTGAAGGGAACCAGGGTCCCCTTCAGCAGGAGGATGGGAGGAGGAAGGGCATTTAGGAATGAGAGAAGGACAATGCAAAGTCAGAGATGGGAGATTGGAGATGGAGCTCTGTGCCTGCAGAATTGCCCACTAAGGTTTTCAGGGCTTTTTCCTCTCCATAGTCTCATGAGGTAGGCACTTCCAATCTCCAGAGGAAGCATAGAGGCTCAGGGAGGATGGTGATTTGCAAAGGGTCACACAGATAATC
>JAQQSZ010016738.1:0-10956 GCA_028646595.1 Phalanger gymnotis
AAAAAAAGAAAAAAAAAATCAAGTTGGGAGGGGAAGACCCTCAGGGTTGCTGTTCCAAAGAGAAAGATACCATTGACATTCACTCTAGGCAGGGAGCAGGTTTGCTAGAGGGCAGGGCAATGACATGAGTAGAAGACTTCAGCAAATTTATAGTGCTAGAGGCATAATTGCTCTTCAATACATGTGACCTGATAACATGTTCCCTATAGATATTTCATGTGCAGATGCACATGTGTTTCTCATGTGTGGAAGCCCTGCAAAATTATACTGAAGGTCTACTCTTTCCATTGAATGTGTATATATTTGGGGGAGGGTAATCTTAAGGTTTGTGGGAGGAATATTATATTATTGCTTTATTTGTATCTCTCTTTAATCAAAATGACTTTCTTATGAATTGAATCTGTTCCCTGGCTGAATGATAAAAAGGAAAATGCTTTGATGGGGGCTAGTAAGTTATTATTTGGAAAAGTTTCTATCCTACAAAATGTCTATAACTTGAGGTATCTAACTGGGGGATCCAGAGTGAAGTGGGATCTGAAAGCTACACTTTTAGTTACTTTTGATATGTGTGTGTATGTATATGTGATATATATGTATAGATGTACATATTGATATCTATATATGTGTATGTATATATGAGAGATAAATTCACATTGAATGCAGAGTAAATAAACAAAATAATTAGAAAGTATGTACCCAATTATATGAGAAACCAAAGAAAAAAACTTGAAAGAAATGGATATTTATAGAAATATAAAATGTCTAATCAACAGATCAAGAAATAGTGAATCTAAATTATCTGACTTCAGAAAAAGAAATTAAGCAAGTTATAAAAAATGTCTGAATGAAAAAAAGAACTCCCAGATCAGTTGGGTTTATAAGTAAGGTCTTTCAAATATTTGAAGAACTGTTAATATTCATATCTCATAAAATGTTCACAAACATAGAGAACATAAACAACTTGGTACACTATTTCTATGGAACATACGTGGTCCTAATGTTCAAGCCAGGTAGAGAAAATGCAGAAAAAGAGGCAATAAACTAATGTTGTGGAGTATTGAAGCAATATTCAATGAAGCAGTAACAATTTATTATAACAGGAAGAGAAGTAGGACTGGGAAGAAGCAAAATGACAAAAACTACAAATATAATGAATCATATCGACAATAAAAACTCATGTGATTTTTATTTACTACTATATTTATCTAGAGATGCAGAAAAAAATCCTTCAACAAAATGCACCACTCACATTAAAAATGATAAAAAAAACCCCAAAGGCATAAAGTAAGCTTCCTTAATGTGATCAAAAGTATATATCTTAAACTCAAGGCAAACATTATTCGTAATGAGGAATCATTGGAAGCTATCCAGTGTGAGTGGGGTGAAGCAAGGATACTTCCTGTCTCTGCCATTATGTGCTCTAGTGCCAGAAATGCTATAGTAATGACAAGAAAAAGAAATTAAGGGAATAAACATGAGCAGAGGAGGGAAAATGATCACTACTTGCAGCTAATAGTATGGTTTACTTAGAGAATCTTAAAGATTAAACAATAACACCAAAAATGATTGAGACAATTAATAGCTTCAGTAAAGCAGCAGGATACAAAATGAATCCACAAAAATCATTAGCTCTTCTGTATAGTACTAATTAAACTAAGGAGAAAAAATAGGAAAAGAAATTCATTTTAGGCTAACAAGAAAATGCATTAAATATCTGGGAATTAAGCTTCCAAGACATATGCAGGAATTACAAAAATACAACTACAAAACTACAAAATGCAACTACAAAACAATCTTTACAGAAACAAAGACCTGAACATAGCTGAGCTATGCTACTGTATTAAAAAAGTAAAATACTACCCTACCTACTCTACAGATTTAGTGCTATGCCAATCAAATCACTAATGCTTTACTTAATGGACAAAGTAATAACAAAATCCATTTGGAGAAATAAAAGGTAAAGAACGTTAATGGATATAATGGGAAAAAAAAACCCAGAAAGTAGGACTGGGTGCTGATAAAAATCAACCTCCAAAACAACATAGGAATTATTAAAACTATTTGATACTGGATAAAGATCAGAAATTTGATCTGTGGACCAATAAACAAAAACTTAGAAAGAAATGTATAGTTTTACAGTATCCAAATAATACCAAGAACACAACTACAGAAGTGGTTTTTTTTTTTAAACAAGAACTTCTGAGAAAACTTGAAAACAGTCTGACAAAAAACATGTTCACATCATCCTTTTATACTGTATGACAAAATTTCAAATGGATAAGTGATTCAAAAAGAATAAAGTCACAATAAAGTTTTTACCTTTCATAATTCTCGATAGGGAGGAATTTATTACTAGGCAAGACAGAAGAGATATTAAGAACAAAATAGAAAATTTTACTTATGAAATTAACAAACTTCTGCAAAAATAAAATCAATACAACTAGAATCAGAAAATGATAATGAATAGGAAAAACATTTCCATCAAATACCTCTGATGAAAGCCTGGTATTAAAAAATCTATAGAGAACTGATATGTCTATAAGATTAAGAACCCCCTCAACAGATTAATTGTCAAAGGATATGAAAAAGTAGAATCATTGGATCATAGATCTGAAGCTAGAAGATATCTCAAAGTTCGTCTAGTCCAATTCCCTTATTTTCACAGTTCAGGAAAATAATGCCCTTGCAAGTTATGTGAAAGATATGAATCAAGTCCTCTGACTGTAAAGATAGTGCTTTTTTCAAACAACTTTCAAAAGAAAAAATAAGAAAAATGTTTAAAGTCACTAATAATCAGATAATTTCAAATTAAAACAGCTCTGAGGTATACAAATATACCATCAAGCTAGCAAAGATGGTAAAAGAAGCAAAGATTCATTCTGCAAATGACTGTATGATGATGGGCATTCAAATTCACTGTACAGCTGTGAATTGGCTCAACTGTTGCAGAAAATGATTTGACATTATGCAAGGAAAATTCCTAAATTGCTCATACTCTGATCCAAAGATTTCCCTATGTGGGCTATACTGCCAAAGTAGTTTTTAGTAGGAAATAAAGAAGAGACTAGGACGGTCAAAAGTACTAAGCTCATTGTTTGTGATAACAGAAACCTGGAAATAAAATAAGGAATTGACAATTGGGGAATGGCTCAATAAATTATGTCCTGTGAATATGCTATAATATTACTGTACTGTAAGGCATGATGGATAGGAAGAATTATGAAACAATAGATAAACTTATGTGAAATCATACAAGGAAAAGAAAGCAAAGCTGAAAGAGTAAGGTACAATACTTACACCCATGTCAATAAGATCAATATTGAGATGCAGTAAAATTCTTCTAAGTCAACAAATAGTCAGTCGGTAAGCATTTATTAAGCATCGACCACATGCCAGGCATTCTACTAGGTGCTAGTCAAATATAATGTTACATTGTTAGCACGGTACTGTTGAAGTTAAGACAAAAAAATCAACAATTCCATAAGACACAAGACATATTAGGACAAAACCAGAAGACTGGGGGAAAAAAAGAAAAAAAAAACTGTTTTCTATTGCAAATAATTTGGAAAACATATTGAGAAGAGAGAATTTGAGAATCGTTGGATTCCTTGGCAAACCATGATATTTAAAAAAGTGTGGTCGGTATATATTTCAAGAATAATAAATTAAAAAAATTTCAGATCTATTAGAATGAGAGGACTAAGTGAAGATTAAAAAGGAACCATGAATCACCTCATGAAATTCCCAAAAGCAAAGTCCCAGCAATGTCATAGCCCAAATCCAGAGCTTCTACATTAAAAAAAAAATTGCAGACCTACAGAAAAGAATTCAAGTACCATGGAAACACAATAAAAGATAACACAAACCTGGCAGTTTCTTCTATAAAGGAGAGGAGATCTTGGAACACAATAGTCTAAAAGGAAAAAGCTAGAGTCTTGTAAACAAGTATAACTTACCCTGAAAAGCTGAGTGTATTTTTATAGGGAAAAATATTAGAATTGTAAAAGAATGGAGGGCAACTAGGTGGTACAGTGGATAGAGTCCCAAGCCTGGAGTCAAGAAGACTCATTTTTGTAAGTTCAAATCCAGCCTCAGACACTTGCTAGCTATGTGACCCTGGGCAAGTCATTTAACCCTATTTGCTTCAGTTTCCTCATCTGTAAAATGAGCTGGAGAAGGAAATGGCAAACCACTACAGCTTCTTTGTCAAGAAAACCCCAAATGAGGTCACTAAAAGTCTGACACAACTTACAAACAACTGAACAGCAGCAATGGAATAGAAACAATTTCAACAAAAATATGAAGCTGAAGAATACAGAGAAACTTAGAAAGATAAACTTTTTTGAAAAAATTGGAAGGACCTGTATGATGATGTAGTGCTAACATTCTGATGGAAGAGAAGAAACAAGTGTCTCCTCAGAATGTTAAATTCCTCAAAAAATATTGATGGAGTTAAATAAGAAAAACAGAAGGTTTTGGTGTGAGAGTTTGAAGACAGTAAGTAAAAAGAGAGTAAAAGTAGTACACTAGGCTAGAAAAGAGGAAGAAGGGAATGGGACTTGCAACTTTATATGTATGTGGTGCTTGAAAAGAATATACAGAAATGAAGGGGAGAGCAGTGGGCATCAACTGTATCTCACTTTCATTTGAAGTGGACAAAGGAGGGCTACACACACACACACACACACACACACACACACACACAAATTGGCATAGACTAAGGCAAAGTCAACAGGGAAATGAGCAGGGATGAGAGGAGCTGTTTGGGAATAAAATGTCTCAGACAAAACAAATTCCCTGACACTTAAAGGGTGGGGGAGGAGTTAAAAAGGAAGAGAAAGAAAGAAAGGAAAAGAGAAAGGAAGAGAAGGAAAAAACCCTATAGTCTGAGGGGTGCCCATCTATTGGGGAGTAACTGAACAAATTGTGGCAATTGAACATAATGGAATATTATTGTGCTGTAAGAAATTTAAAAAAGAGAATGACGAATAGTTTCAATCAATGCAAAGCCAAATGAGTGGTACAAGAAGAAAAATGTTTATAAATTCAACAAAACTCTAAAGGAAAAATAATAATTTTGAAAGACTTGAAAGACTCTGATCAATGCATTGACAACCATGTCTTCCAAGGACATTTAATAAAGCCTGTTACTCGGTTTATGAAAGACAGATGATGAACTCAAGGTGCAGAAAGAGATAAACTTTTTTTTTTTAAAACTTGGCCTTGTGTGTGCTCCTTTTTACTTGCTTTTTGCTTATATGTTACAAGATTTTGTTTTGTTTTTTTCCTTAATAGGGGGTTGAGGAGAGAGGAGAAGTTAGTAATAGTGATACTCAAGAAATGAGAGCCTTTGAAATATATTTTTTAAAATGCACAGAAGCAAATATAATGTAGTTCAGAAGGAGGTATAGGTAAGCCAGATGGTTTTGAAAATAATGTGTGGAATTAATTGTATACTTTAAAAAAGCAAGTCGTATGAAATGGAGATTTGTGCTTTCATATACAGTTTTCTTTTTTGTTTTCTGCTTCATACATAGGAAATTGTCCAGACATATTGAAAGCATAAGGTAAAATGTATGGCTAACTCTTGCCACAAAGCAGAGTCTCCTTGTGTGAAGTGACTCACCTTTATCTTAGAGTGAAAAATCTAAATTCACATTTCTGTCAGATGTGCCACAAATTGTCAATATCTCAGATGGACTTACATGTTCTGGTCATCAGTTTCTAAGCTATCAACATCAAAGTTCTTATCCTAGTCATATATATATATATATATATGTATATGTATGTATATACATACACACATGCATATGTATACACACATATTTATATACATACATATGCATACATATGTATGTAGATATATATAAATTAGCAGCTGGGAAATAATGCACTTTTGCTATCCTGCCTTCACTAAGAACTTTATCTTGACTGGCTGCTTTCTCTCAAGTCCTCTCAAAACTGTTTTCTCCCAACTCCTTTTCTCTGAGGGGCTCCTTTCTCAGAGGTTATCTAAGAATAGTCCATGTTTCTTCTCCTTTCCATTCTTAAAATTTTCCAAATCTGAAGGAGGCAGTACCTTATTTGTAGTTGGGGGATGATAATGTCATCAGTACTTACCATGAAAGGTTGTTGTTAGAAAAGCGCTTTATAAACCTAAAAATTTTATATGGTGATTACTAGACTTCTATAGTTGGAGCAGCTAGGTGGTAAAGTGGGTAGAGTGCCAGGCCCAGAGAAAGAAAGACTTAGGTTCAAATCCAGCCTCATACACTAACTGTGGCAAGTCACTTAACCTCTGCCTCATTCAGTTTCCTCATCTCTAAAATGGAGATATTAATTGGAGTACCCCTTCCCCAGGGTTGTTGTGATGATCAAATGGGATAATATTTGTAAAGCTCTTCGTAAACCTTACGGTACTACATAAATGCTAACTATTATTATTAGTTATAATTAATTATTTATAGTAGTATAATTATAAAACATATTATATGTTAATTGTATATGACAATATTATTATTAAATATGACATACCTTCTGATAGAGAAATGATAGACTGAGAATGCAAATTGAGACATTTTAGGGGGGACGTGGTGCAGGAATTTGTTTTTCTTGTCTATCTATATTTATAATAGGAGGTTTACTTTTCTTTCTTTCTCAATGGAAAGAGGATTAGGGGAGAGAAGGTTGATATTTACTTGAAAAAAATTTTTAAGTATATTTAAAGTAATTCCAGGGTTGTGTCAGCAGAAAGCATTAGCTTCTGGGGAGATCAGGAAGGGTCTCATGTAGGAAGCTTAGGTGAGTCCTGAAAGAAGAAAAGAATTTTTAGAACAGAGGTGAGATGAGAAAGCATTCAATGACTTGGGGAACAGTCTAGGCAAAGAAATTTCCCAAAGTGAAATATGCTTCACTTCCACCCCAAATGAGGTTGTAAAAAGGCATTCCATAGCACCATCTTGTTTCACTGTTTATAAAAGAGTTTTGTGTTGGCATGCCACATGGTTGTCACACAACGTGATGTACTAGCTGTCCTGTTCCCAATCTTGAGTAGAGGATAATTCTACAAAAATAAACACAAACCACAAGGCAATCTGCCTGGCAGACTCAACTTGTATAGCTTAAATTTTAACATAGATTTGTGAATGAATGGATTGATATGAAATGGGAATGACTTATTTGGCTGCTTCCGTCCTCCCTTTTTTCTTTTCTAAATATACGTACCTTTGGGACACCATACACAACCATACATTCTTGCATAACCCAGTTTAACTTGTTTAAAGATGAAGACTTTCATATATTCTAAACAACTTTTGCAACAAAACTTTCTTTTTGTAAAAAATAACTTCTATGAAAATCTATATGCTGTAATTTTCTCAGGCTATTGGGCAATGTTGATTATAGTGAAATTTGCTATTAATCACTGCAGTGATCTCCAATATCCAGCCCCACTGTTACCAGGACCTCCATTTAATCTAAGCTGCAGTCAAGCCAGTAAGAACCAATTGGAAGAGGAGGTCTAATGACGGTTTCAGTTAGACTCACCAATCAATGAGAACGTTGGGGCTGATATATCCTAAAAGTTTCTGCCTCTGTAGTCTACCTTGTGCTCGGTAAGCTTAGAAAATCCCTACAACCTGCTCCTGTGATTCCTGTGACTCATAATCAAGATGATTATTTCTTTCCTCTGTGACCTTTTCCCAGATGTCAATTTTGTCTAATTTAGTCCAATGCAGTTTCCTCTGCTCTATTTTCACCAATGTCCTCCTTCTTGTGCCTCCATATCCTTCTCTTACGCTCTTTTCATCTCCATGATAAATGGAACTTTTCTTCCTGTTGAAAATCCCCCATATCCCTCACCACCATTTCTGGCTGCCTTCTTTCTCATGGCCAGGCAAAGTTAACATGTTCTCTTTTGCTGCTTCAAGCCATTTTCTCTGCCACCACCCCTTAACACTCTTTCTTCTTTGAAGCTGTTATCCATTTGATGATGCTGTTTTCTACTGACATCTAGAATATTCCCTCATTTTCCTCAACATCTATAGCAGCTAGTTTATGGTTTTGCTCAAAAGTACATTTTAAGCACCTGTTATATTTAAGGCACTGGGCTAGGCACTAGTGAATACAATTTTTTTTAGATGACATGATCTTTGTCCTCTATTCCAACCCCTACCATCATTTTCATTAATTTCAATATTCATATTGATGACCTTTCTAACATTCTGGCCAAATAACTCCCATGATGTCTGTCTCCACTCTGCAACAGTCACCCATGGGGATGGTCAGTCTATATAAACCACGATCTCCGAAAACTGCTCCAAGATCTAAGATCCTGAACCCTGAAATTCTTTGCTAACCACTCCTCTTGTTATTATTTTCTTTGCCCTCACTATGATCATAAATCTTTTAAATGTTCTCTTTCTTGTTTACCCAATTGACCATTCCTGATCTAGCTTCCTTTTTTCTTCCTTCTCTATCTTGACCCTATAATCAGCTATTTCACCAATGCAGCCCAATTTGCCAGATGAAGTCTCTGAATTGAACACTGAGAATGAAGTCATAAGTATATATAGTTGGTACAGCCAGTTTTAGTGATGACAGCAAACAAGATATCATGAAAAAAAAAAAGCATGGGCCTAACAAGCTTCTTTTTAATTTTTTTGAGTTTTTTTTATTTAATTTTTTTAGTTTTCAGCTTTGATTTCCACAAGATTTTGAGTTACAAATTTTCTCTTCATTTCTACCCTCCCCTCGACTCCAAGATGGCATATATTCTGATTGTCCCATTCAGCAGTCAGCACTCCCTTCTATCAGCCCCACCACCGCCCCTTCCCCTCATCCCTTTTCCTCTTACTTTCTTGTAGGGCAAGATAGATTTCTTTGCCCCATTGCCTGTATATCTTATTTCCCTGTTGCATGCAAAAACAACATTTTTTTTGAGCATCTGCTTTTAAAACTTTGAATTCCAAATTCTCTTCCCTCTTCCCTCCCTACCCACTCTCCCTAAGAAGACAAGCATTTCAACATAGGCCGCACATGTATCATTATGCAAAACACTCCCATAAATTGTCATGTTGTAAAAGACTAACTATATTTCCCTCCCTCCTATCCTGTCCCCCTTTATTCAATTTTCTCCCTTGACCCTGTCCCTTTTCAAAAGTCTTTGCTTTCGATTACTTCTTCCCCCTATCTGCCCTTCCTTCTGTTGTCCCCTTTTTTATCCCCTTCTCCCTACTTTCATGTGGGTTAAGATACCCAATAGAGTGTGTATGTTATTCCCTCCTCAAGTCAAATCCAATGAGAGCAAGATTCACTCATTCCCCCTCACCTGCCCCCTCTTCCCTTCCAATGAACTGCTTTTTCTTGTCACTTTTATGTGTGATAATTTACTCCATTCTATCTCTCCCTTTCTCCCTCTCCCTCTCTTCCTTTCTCATCCTTTAAATTTATTTCATATTTTTACATATCATCCCTTCATATTTAACTCATCCTGTGCCCTCTGTCTGTTATATGTATATTCCCTTCAACTACTCTAATACTGAGAAAGGTCTCATGAATTACACACATCATCTTTCCATGTAGGAATGTAAGCAATACAGTTCAACTTTAGTAAGTCCCTTATGATTTCTCTTTCTTGTTTATCTTTTCATGCTTCTCTTGATTCTTGTGTTTGAAAGTCAAAATTTCTATTCAGCTCTGGTCTTTTCACTGAGAAAGCTTGAAAGTCTTCTATTTTATTGAAAATCCGTGTTTTGCCTTGGAGCATGATACTCAGTTTTGCTGGGTAGGTGATTCTTTGTTTTAATCCTAGCACCATTGACCTCCGGAATATTATATTCCAAGCCCTTTGATCCCTTAATGTAGAAGCTACTAGAGCTTGGTTTATTCTGATTGTATTTCCACAATAGTCAAATTGTTTCTTTCTGGCTGCTTGCAGTATTTTCTCCTTGATCTGGGAACTCTGGAATTTGGTGACAATATTCCTAGGAGTTTTATTTTTGGGCTCTTTTTCAAGAGATGATTGGTGGATTCTTTTAATTTCTATTTTACCCTCTGGCTCTAGAATATCAGAGCAGTTTTCCTTGATCATTTCTTGAAAGATGATGTCTAGGCTATTTTTATGATTATGGTTTTCAGGTAGTCCAATAATTTTTAAATTCTCTCTCCTGGATTTATTCTCCAGGTCAGTGGTTTTTCCAATGAGATATTTCACATTGTCCTCCATTTTTTCATTCCTTTGGTTCTGTTTTATAATATCTTGATTAGCTTCCACTTGCTCCAATCTAATTTTTAAAGTAGTATTTTCTCCAGTGGTCTTTTGGACCTCCTTTTCCATTTGGCTAATTCTGCCTTTCAAGGCATTCTTCTCCTCATTGGCTTTTTGGAGCTCTTTTGCCATTTGGGTTAGTCTATTCTTTTTTTTTATAATTAAGACTTTTTATTTTTAGTTTACAACACATAACATTGAGTTCCAGATTTTCATCCTCCCCCTCCTGCCTCCCTAAGATGGCATGGAATCCGATATATCTTCTACATATAACTTCTCATTGAACTTATTTACACTATAGTCAAGTTGTAAAGAAGAATTATGACCAATGGAATGAATCATGAGAAAGAAGAAACAAAATTAAAAACAAAAGACAAAAACAAAAGAGAAAAAAAAGGCGAGCCTAAAGTGTGCCTCAATCTGCATTCAGACTCCATAGTTCTTTCTCTGGATGTAGATAGCCCTCTCCATCATGAGTCCTTTGGAGTTGTCTTTGAACCTTGTATTACTGAGAAGAGCCAAGTCTATCAGGGTTAGTCATCATAGAATCCATATATCAGTGGTTGGGGATAATGTTCTCCTGCTTCTGCTCCCCTTGTTCAGCATTATATTGTCTAGGTTTTTCCAGGTTATTATGAAATCTGTATCATCCCCATTTCTTATAGAACAGTAGTATTCCCTTACCTTCA
>JAQQSZ010016739.1:0-10956 GCA_028646595.1 Phalanger gymnotis
GAACTTCTGCTCTGGGGATCCACCCATTCAGTTGAATGCAAACTTTTTAGCCTTCTATATCAAGCCAACCAGATCATACTTAAATCTACCACCCATATATCCTTGTTCTTATCTGCCTACAGCATTCATATCTTTCTTCCCTCCCTCTCCTCCTTACCTACCCATTTCACCACCATCATATCTTGCTCTAAGAGCAGCAACCAAATCGATACTACCATTTTTTTTCTAGAAAGGATATGCACAATATTTATTCCATGATGAATTCACCGTCCCTGTTACTCTCCCACACCTACTGTCCCCTGTATGTTTTTCCCTGGCCATTAGTATGAAATTCTCTGAGAGTGAGGTGGTCTCATTTTCTATATTTGCATCCCCAGGCCTAAGTACAATGACTGCCACATAGAACATATGGAAGATGCTCATTCATATTCCGGTTCATATTTTGATTCTCTTCTGACTTGGATCATTGTATTTCTGAAAGGCAGAATCCTTTTCTATTTAAAGTATGTGAAAATCTGCACTTAGAAGCTATCAAATCTCCATATGCAGTTATTCTCACTTTAAGAATACTGATATATAAAAACTTTAATGTATGAAATGGTTGAATTAAGAGATTATTCATATTGCAAAATAATTATTTTCTAAAGGATATGATTCAAAGACTTTTAAGAGTAAGTTTTCTCAGCATATGTAAATAATATTTGCTTTACACACAGCTCTTCAGGAATGCTTCTATTGTGCAAAGCACATTTAGCTACATTGCCTAATACTTTGTTTTTATCCACAAATAAAACACTGAAGATAATGTATAGTTTAGTTAAGTGGGATGGTGGTTGCTATATATTTGGGATATAATTTTATGCATAAACAATTTGACTTTAAATTACCACCGGTTTTGTAAGACAATAGCAAATTGAGAGTTTCTAAAAATAGAAATTCTTTAGAAAATTATAAAAGTGCCATTTTTATAAAGGGTGGTACACGATGATATTCTGTAAACTATTTAAACTATCATAGGATCATGAATTTGTAGCTGGAGGTGAACACTTAGATTATTTGTATTTGTTTATCTAATATGCACCATATATGGTACATATTCAGCAATTAATAAGTGCTTGTCAATGGATTGACTGGAAGGATCTCAGAAGTAATCTGGTCCAGCCTTCTCATTTTTTAGGTGAGGAAACTTAACCTCAAAATGCCAAAAGTTTGAGGCCAAACTGTATTTTATTGCTCAGTGTAGAACAATATATACTTTGCGTTTGTTGGGTGAATGAATGAAAAAAAAAATGAATGGGGAAACAAGATACTAGTGGCACTACTTACAGACAGACCTAGAACTAGAAATGTTTGTACCTAAGGCAATACCAAAAACCAAGTCAGCCCTGAAAGGAGGATACAAGGAGTGGCACAGAAGAAGCTCCCTGTTCTGTCATCTGGGAGCTCTCTATTTTTGCTTAATTATCATTGGCACCTGCATACAACACCGTACTTTCTAAGCTGCTGGGCTGCAAGTGTGATTAACACACTCTAAACCTGATGCCCTATTAATGTAGAACCTAGGTCAGAGTTCCAGGCATCTAGCCATGGTTACAGCTCTGCTGACCAGACAAATGAGGTCAAAGAATATGAGAGAGAGGCAAGAGACAACTCTTGTCATTCTAGGAAAATTTGTGCTCATATTTTAAGGATTGGCTTGATATAAAGTTTAAATAGCTGAAAACAGCTGAAGTTCTTTGAAAATTTATATTTTTTAAAAGTTATTGTTACTGGGGCAGGCTGGGTTGGTGCAGTTCAGAACCTATGCTTTCATTGCCAGTAAGGAAACACCTTTACCAATGCACACTTCTGCAAATTATATTCTTAGTTACCTGAATTAAGTGTCTTTCCCAAAGTCCCAAGGTCAATATGTGTCTGAGGTAGATCTTGAAGCCAGGTCAGCCTGACTCTGACCCCTAACCTCTATCAATACATAGGAAGTCTCCAGCCTTTTCTGATCATTCAAATTCACTCCTATCAGGAAAATAAAAGAAAAAAAAAACCTTAAGCACGTTCCTAGAATGTGTGTACATATACTACTCCTCCTTTGTACTTTTCTTCTTATTAAAAATTATATCTACTACTCTAGTAATAATGATATATGCTAAAAAAAACTTACAAAAATAGAATTTCTAAAGGAAAGATGAAATAATATTTATTTCTACAGTTAGTCAATAGGAAAAGTATCAGAGTGGAGAGAGACCTAAAGCAGGGTGAGCAGTTTGGATGCTATTGCAGTAGGTTAGACCAAAGGTGATGAGGACCTGCACTAGAGTGGTGGTTGTGTGAGAAGAGAGAAAGAGATGAATATGTGAGATGATGTGAAGGTAGAAATGGCAAGATTTGGCAACTGAATGTAGCTTGGGAGACAGAATAGTCATGACAAACACCAAGATTATAAGCCTGGGTAACTGGAAAGATAGTGAAGCCCTCAGCAGAAGTAGAAGATTCCAGAAGGGTGAAGTATAAGAGAAAAAAATGAGTTCTCTTGTATATGTCAAGTTTAAATGCCTACTTCATCAAGTTCAAATTGTCTCCTAAGCAATTGATGGTGTGGGACTAGCATTTAGGAAAGAGAGCAGGGCTGCACTTATAGACCTGTAACTTAATCTGCATAAAGATGACAATTAAACCTATTAACCTATTAAACCCAGAGAGAATGAATGAGAGAAGGGCATCAGATATGGCAGTTAATAGATCAGTGGTAATTTTAAAAGGATCAATTTTAGTAAAATAAGAAGACAAGACTAATAAGGAAATTGAGAACCTAGGAAACTGGAAGGATCTTGTTGCTCTTAAAGGAAATGGGGAATTTCAGAAGTGGGGTAAGTTTTCAGGAAACATAATAAAATTATAACCCATAGATACCTGGCTGTATCAATCATTCTTTCCTACCAAAAAAAAATGGAAAGGAGGAGGGATCACTATTTGAGGTATGTCTGGGATATCCAGTTTGAATTGTGCATTAGGCAACTGGTAATATGTGACCAATGACAGAGAGACAGAGACAGAAATAGAGACAGAAAGACAGAGAGAGACTGAGATTTTTCTGAACAGAACAATACTTAAATTAAGGAGAATTGATGAGACTTCCAAGGGATTATAGAGGGATAAGAGAAGAGAACTAAAGAAAATATTTCATATGACAACCACAGTTGGTGGAGTGATATGGATAATGAGTCAGCATTCTTTGCCTTTCTATCCAATGCCTGGGGACACAGTAAATGTTGAACAAATGCATCCTGTGCTGTGGATTGACTGACTGTAGCACAGAAACTGCCTGCTTAAGGACATGTACTAACAAAAAGAGATGATTCAGCGGGGTAGGATGTGGTGATGTTTGAGGAGGAGTGTCTCTTTTGCCTTTGGAACTGCTCTGTATACCGGGATGGGTTAAACAATAACCAATCAGACAGGACAAGGACTGGGGAAACCAAAGATGCAAAGGACTGGAGTAGGGAATTATTAATGAGAATGGTGTGGTCTAGTTGTATATTAGGAAAGCCTATGACTGACCAAAACACACACAATTTTGTTGTTGAGTATAGTCTCTATTGTTTTTGAAGCTCATTTACACTGGTAATGATTTCGGTTGTGAATGTGGTTGAAAATCCCAATAAGTGCACAACAACCATTTCTATTGTGTATGTATGCGCAAGGCTGGCAGCCACAATCGATATTTATGAATGATGATCTTTATGGGTACTCTAACTTTGTGCTTTACCACCTGTCTGATTTCTGCTACATAAAATAGATATTTCCATGAAATTATCTTTAAAACATGTTTAAATGCACTTTTAATGAAAACCACAATTTTTCCAAATGCTCTAAGTATTGATCACATCCAAGCAATGTGAAATGGATGATACTCAAACAAAGCCAGCATTTCACAAGAAGAAGCAGGAAAAAAATGACCACTTTTGATATTTTGTAACTAATACAAACTTAATGGGAATATGTAAAGTATTACTGTTAGGTTTAAAAAAGCAACTTCACAAGTCTAAAATGAGAACAGGCATGGTTAGATAGCTTGTTTGGTAAAGATTTGGTTATGTTAATGGACTAGGAACTAAATATGGGTCATTGGTATGAAATGGCAGCCAAAATAAAAGCTAAAGTGATCTTGGGCTTCATTGAGAGATGTATAACTTCCAGGAATAAGGAAGCAATAGACCAACTATACTCTACCCTGGTCACACCACATTTGGAGTATTGCATTCAATTCAGGTTACCACAGTTCAAGAAGAACAAGTTGAAACTTGGCAGTATCCAGGATATGTCAACCGGGATGCTAAAAAGCCTCAAGCTTTTGCCATATGAGCCTGGTCAAAGAAACTAGGGATGTTCACCTTGAATAAAAACAGAACAGTATTGTTTTATTGTTTGGCTGTGGTCAGTTGGTGTCCAATTCTTCATGACCCTATTTTGGAATTTCTTGGCAAAGATATTGGAGTGGTTTGCCATTTCCTTCTTTAAGTATTTTATGGATGATGAAACTGAGTCAAATGGGGTTAAGCGATTAAGTGTCTAAGACAAGATTTACCCAGCACTCTATCAACTGCACTACCCAGTTGCCCTATGGAACAGTATATGCAATGACTATAACAATGTAAATGGAAAGAACAATTAAAAAATAATTACAGAGAATGGTTTGAAATTCTAAAGACCATGCTTGGCCAGAAAGAAGATATAAGAAGACAATTCCCCTCCCCCCAACTCTTTTGCAGAGTATAAGGTTCATGAGAATAGCAGAATATTTTAATAAGTTGATTGATTTTATTGAATTGTTTTCTCTTTTAAAAAATGGTATAGGGAATGGCTCTCTGGGAGAGGATATTAGAATAATGCAGGTGAAAATGTAGTGGAGGTAAAAACAAAAGATTTTGTTTTAAAATTTGCTTTCTTAAAAACAGGAAACATGATAGTTGTAATCAAGTTGTAATCAAGTACTTTAAGACCTGTCATGTGGGGATAGATGTCTCCATATTTGGGGTGACCTTGTAAGTTTGAGCAGTCCAGACATCTTGGGTCTTTTATACTGGTGTTAACTGGGAGCTCAGGGAGGAATCCCTAGCAACTATTCTATTGCTCTTGGAGAATACTACTACCATCAAAAGGACAGGCCCAAGCTGGGCTGATTTTACCGGAAGATACACACAGGCATTACTTGGACAGTGCAGAATCCAGATGAAACATAAAGTGCTTAACCAACAGTAATACAAATTATTTTATTTTTATAAGATTTAAATATTAACTTCTAGAGATAATAAAGCTGTTGTAATAAGATACTTCACTCGCTTTAAGTATTATTAATAATATGAACATTTGTTTGTGTTTTAGCATTTCTTTTGTTGGTAAGAAATAAATACTTGAACCATATTTGATTCGTATTGTGCATTGAATACTTTTGTATGTTCCACTCCCCTTTGGAGGAAATCTTAAAGGTGAGTTTAAACACAAACTTGAAATAATTTGTCCCTGAGGCACTGTGGTAGAGAATAAGACAAAGAGAAAAAGCAAGAAAAGATGACCTAACCCTTTTCTCATCAGAAGAGAGACTCCCTCAACACTGAACGAGTGCAACAAGGTATGCCTGGGTTCAGAGTAGATGGGCTTCTTTAGGAGAGGGACTGGGTACAGCTCTCTGGCCCCTGAAGGCCCGACAGCAATTCCTCAATGTTAGACGTATAATCTCAAATGTAATGGTTACTAAAATAAGGCATTTGTTTAATTTGCTTTGGTTTTCCTATGCAAAGTAATGGGGAAAACTCAAGTATCCATTTTGATTCTTTACTCTGTAGCAAAGGGAATATAGAACCAGTGTTGGGCAAAGAAAATTCAAGCTCAAGTGCTACCTTAGATATTTATTAGCTATATGAACTTATACTCTCTGCCTCAGTTTCTTCACGTGTAAAACTGAGAAAACAGGACTTTAAAATTCCTCTCAGTTTTAAATCTATGAATTTTCTTTTCTTTCTCTTCGAGTTTTCTGATTTGAACTTCCTATATCCTACCACTTTTTACAATTGGAAATCTCAATCTTTCCATTGGCCTTAGTAATTCTATAGGTATTCTTTCTCTCATTCAGCACCAGTTTCATTTTTCCTGTGGTACCCAGTTTTATATTCTTCCTTTATTTATAAGGCACCTCGGTGGTGTGATATATGCAGCATTGTCAAGAAGAATCCAGGGTCAAGAAGACCTGAGTTCAAATTCAAGGTACTTACCAGTTGTGTGATATTGGGCAGACTACCACTCTGTCTGCCTGTTTCCTCAACTGAAAAATGGGGATGATTACAATAGCACCTCCCGACCAAGGTTGTTGAGAGAATCAAATCATATAATATTTGCAAAGTGCTTAGCACAATGCCTAACACATAGTAGGTGCTTAAGAAATGTTCATTCCCTTGGCCACTTCTCTTTCCTACATTCTCTTAGTGTCAGTAAATCTACAAACTTTATTATGCTTATTTGATAAGCAGAGCTCATAGGAGGTCAGAGGTAAATAAGCAAAAGATTAAACTCACTTGGCATGTTTCTCTTTACAAATCCCTTTTCTTTCTGATGACGCATGATCTGAAACTTCTGCCCAAAATCCACAGTATTTCCTGGAACTTCCCAGTTGCTCCTGGAA
Organism: Phalanger gymnotis; assembly: GCA_028646595.1. Classification (NCBI taxonomy): domain Eukaryota; kingdom Metazoa; phylum Chordata; class Mammalia; order Diprotodontia; family Phalangeridae; genus Phalanger; species Phalanger gymnotis. Next base: position 6,674 of record JAQQSZ010016739.1, read on the forward strand.
ACCTGTGTCATCCTGCCTTTCACTGGTTGGTTGCATTTTAATTTTTAAAAGGTCTTCAAAAATTGATTTATGTTTTCATTATGGAAATATTTCTTGTGGTTTAAATGGAAAATGTAATAAGCATGATATGAGGGGAAGGGACAAGTGAGTACAAGGGAGGGGAATAAAAATTAGTTTAATGTAACATCTCTCCTCTGTACAAGCATTTTCTTTGGTAATATCTCATTTGCATCAGTTTCCAGGAAAACATAGCTATTGTTCTCTACTGTATTTATTTGCCTCTTAATTGCATAGACAACCCAGATGAGACTAGAGGAAGAGGAATACATCTCACGTTAGGATTTTATATAAAATTTCATTTTTCTCAATATCCTCCTCTTAAGACTTGGATTTTTCAGCTCCATTTATTTTTAGTATCTGATAAATATGGGGACATAGAAAGAATCTGAACATAGTTAAAAATCATTACCACAAAGAAATATTTGGAGTAATGGTCTATGTCAACACCTATTAAAAGTATTTGCTTGAATTTAATCCAAAAGGTGGTAAGGCTGTGTCCAAATGATGCTAAAGCATCTGCTTAATTTAGCCAAAAATTGTTTCTTGGTACTATGTAGACTAAATATCTGGATGACTCTTTTTTTTTAAACTAAACAAATTGTCTTAACTAGATGCTTTGGTGTCATGAAGAAAATGTCTTAGTCTCTTTAGTCTATCATTGCTTCTCCTATCCTCAATTAGTTAGCCACGATAGTTACTTTTCTTATGTGATGACTAGAGAGGAAATACTATTATCTGAATCATAGTTTCTTGTAATTTTAGAAATGGAAAGGATGTTAGATCATCCAGTTTAAGCACCTTGATTTACATATTGAAATCCAAGGGTGGGAGAATTAATTATCCAAAGACACACAGCTGATTATCAGCAGATTCTAAACTCTAACTCAGACCCTCTGATTCCTAATTCTAGATCTCTCTACAATGCAACATTTAAGGTAGTAATCATATCAGCTCATGCCTAGACAATGGCAATAGTGTCTTAATATTTTTTCTCTACTTCTATGCTCTCTCCTCACCAACTTTTCATGTACACCACTGTTAGAATTTTTATTAACTAAAACTGTTTTCCTCATTCACTACATTGCTTTCAAAAAAAATCTCAGTGGTTTGCTGTTGCTGACAGGAAATTAAAAAAAATAGTTCAGCAAACTTTTAAAATCTTCCTCAACCCAACTCCAGCATATCTAGAAAATTCTTACTCTTTTTATGCTCCAAAATGACCCCTCCGCTCCAGTCAACTTCAATCAGTATCTTCTAAACAAGATATACACAGGTCAACCTTGTCCCTTTGATTAGACTATTTCAATAAAGTTTTCCCCATTCTTCCTTGGGGATCTAAATTCTACCCATCCTTGAAGGCTATGTTCAAATTATAATTTCTTCTCTAAAAACTGTCCCTAATTTCAACACCCTAGCTTTCGCTACCTTCCCTAAAAAAAACTATAGAACTTCTCTGCACTAGTAATTTGATGCTTAATTATATATCACCTTACGCTTTTATTTTAAAATTTCAATATTTCCCTAGCTACACAGTGGGGGAGGGAGGTGCTTTGCAACATAGCAGAAAGACAACCTGATTTTGAGTAACTGCTCTACTACTGTCACCTGTGTGACTGATTTTGATAAGTCATTTTATCTGGACCTAAATTTCCTAACATTTAACAAGCAGAGTAGGAGAGAGAGGGAAATCAAATGATGTTGAACTTACCTTCCAACATTAAATCCTGTGATTCTTGAGATTGGGAAGCAAGTCTTATATATGTTCATCTCCCCAAAGGATGCTTAAAAAATGACAGATACACAGGCACAAACTTGAGGAAAATGTTGAAAATGAGGTTAATAAAATGAGATAATATCTGTAAAGTGCTTAGCACAGTATCTGGCACATAACAAATTCTTAATAAATGCTTATTTCTTTCCAATTCCCTCCCCAACCCTGGCGGGGGGGAGGGGAGAATCATCAAATTTCCTTTCAATAGCCACCATCTTGGTCTTCTGACACCCTTTCCTTTCTTTTAAAATTCATCTTCTTTCAACTCCTTCTCATGGTACCTAAGGATGAGACAGGAACAGCTCTAAACTGCAAAATGTATGTGAACATATATATGATAAATTCTGTTCTCCATCAATAGCAGTGAATCCACTATATTTTGGACTTTAAGATCACAAATTCTAATGTATTTCATGAGGAAGTAGAAATGTCACTTAAAATACAAAGATGGAAAAAAAATTTGCATCAAATATACATACTCAGGAGTCAAAAGGGTAGGGAGGGCATGTGATGCAATCTTTAGGGAATCAAGGATCTAGTCCCAAGTTTTCTGAATGAGATGAGTATCCAAAAAGCTTGGGGAAAATCACCAACTATATTGTTATCCAAAATTGGCAGGGGGCCAGGGGGATGCTGAAAGGACAGAGTGAGATTTGAAATCTGTGATTGCTTTTCATACATATTAGGATCTCCTAGGTGAGAAAACCCCTCTACCAATGCAAATCAGGACTTTCTTCACAAATTACATTCATAGAGCTTTATCTAGGGCATTAACAAGTGGTGTGTCCAGGGTCACACAAGTATCAGAGATCACACATGAAGCTAGATCTTGCTGCCCTGGAGGCCTGCCCACTATCCATCATGCTACTTTTCCTTTCACAATTACTGAGCCCACATTCTTGCTGTACTATGTTTTCTATTTTTAATAAAAATAAGCTACATACATACATAGGGTAACCTTTATAATGTTTGAGGAGAGAGCAGACAGGCTTTCAGGTATGATATTCTCTAGTAGACCACATCTTTATGGTGACATCATTGATTGAAAAGCATAGAAAATGCAAGATAACATTACTAATTATTTGTCAATAATAAAATAGCATTTGATTCAATAAAGCAAAACATTCCCTTAAAGGGCCTCTTTTAAGAAAGTGTCTTTAAAAGATGGCAGTTGGAAAGCAGGGACTTGCATGAGCTCCCACACAGGTCCCTCCAAACACCTATAAAAATGGCTCTGAACAAATTCTTGAACTGCAGAACCCACAAAATAACAGAGGGAAGCAGGGCTCCAGCCCAGGACAGCCTGGATGGTCACAGGGTAAGGTCTGTCGCATGGACCTGGGAGCTGAGCAGAGCCCAGTGTGGGCCACACAGACCAACCAGCCTGGGAGCCAGGCAGCACAGGCCATAGTGCCCTGAATCAGTGAGCTGTGGCAGTTACCAGAGTTCTCAACCCACAAACACCAAAGACAACAGAGAAGGTTAGTGGGAAAAGCTGCAGGGACAAAGCAAAAGGAGTTCTCAGTTTGGCCACTACCCCAGGGGCAGCAGAGGTGGGGCAGCTACAGAACTACAGCTGCAGTTGCTTCCAGCCCCAGGCCCACCTGTTTGGAGGAATTAAGTGGCGGATCTGAGCGGGAGTGCAGAGCCAGTTTAGATCTGAGTCTGGTCCAGGTTGATGGTTCTTGGGGGAGGAGTAGCACTGGTGTGACAGAGCTCTGAAAACAACTTAGCCCCTCAAGCTTGGGACAAAGTACTCTCTACTCTACAAGCAGTCATACCCCAATGAAAAACTCAAGGGTCAAGTAAGTTGGCAGGGAACATGGCCAGGCAGCAAAAACAGACTCAGTTTCAGACTCAGACTTTGGAATCCTACTTTGGTGACAAGACTAAAACATACAGCCAGAAGAAGTCTACAAAGTCAAAGAGTCTACATCAAAAGCCTCCAAGAAAAACATGAACAGGTCTCAGGCCAAGGAAGAGCTCAAAAAGATTTCAAAAAGCAAGTAAGAGAAGTAAAGGAAAAATTGGGAAAAGAAATGACAGTGATGCAAGAAAACTGTGAAAAACAAGTCAATGACTTGCTAAAGGAGACCCCCAAAAATACTGAAGAAAATAACACCTTAAAATAGACTAACTCAAATGGCAGAAGAGCTCCAAAAAGCCAATGAGGAGAAGAATGCCTTGAAAGGCAGAATTAGCCAAATGGAAAAGGAGGTCCAAAAGACCACTGAAGAAAATATTAACTTCAAAATTAGATTGGAGCAAGTGGAAGCTAGTGACTTGATGAGAAATCAAGATATTATCAAACAGAAGCAAAGGAATGAAAAAATGGAAGACAATGTGAAATATCTCATTGGAAAAACCACTGACCTGGAAAATAGATCCAGGAGAGGTAATTTAAAAATTATTGGACTACCTGAAGGCCATGATCAAAAAAAGAGCCTAGATA